>CAEFZY010006573.1:0-36719 GCA_903066815.1 Brachyrhaphis roseni
AGGGAAGTCTGGGCCTCCCTTCTGAAGCTGCTACCCCCGCGACCCGACCCCGGATAAGCGGAAGACGATGGATGGATGGATGGCATTAGATCTATAATAAAGTTCTACATTATTTCACATGAGCTGAAGCTTCAAAGATAATACATATCCTGTTTAGTTTCTGGAGCGGATGTGTTTGAAAATTACATAAAAGCTGTGAAATTTAATAGCGAAATGTCTTGACAGATTTTTCTTCCTCCGTTTTATTGTAAGATTCCTGTCTAGTTTTGACAACTAATCAAAGTTCATTGGATTCTGTTCATTTCTTTTTTTCTTAATCCTTACTTTTATATATATATATATAGATATATATATATATAGAAGAGAGGATAAAGGGGAGCATTTTATCAACTCCCCTACACATGTAGACAAGGTTTTTACTGGAGCACAGTGTCTAAATTCATCTAAAAGCTATTAGCTTGAACAGGCCAAAACACATTCCTACTAAGCAGAGTTTCCAGCAAACTGCCCTTCAGAGGAAAGTGATCACACAGATATTGTTCTCAGTTTCCACACAAACTTGTGGTTGTAATGTCTCCTTTGATGACAAGCCAGAACAGACAATTAAGAGCGCTCACCACACTCCCTCCCCCCCAACACACACACACACACACTCCCACACACACACCCACACACAGGGCTTCAGAGTATCCAAACATTTACCTGTGAGGTTCTGAATCTGATTGAACCCTCAGATGCTTATCCAAACGTGCAGATGTCTCAACGCTGTCCCCCGCCCTTCTCCCAGAAACGTCTGCGAACATCAGTGACACTGGTGAAATGGGAGCCTCCACACCTGCAGTTACAGTGATATTAGGGCTCAGAGCCTTTCATCTTGTCTCAACAGGATCCGGGGAAATGTTGTGCGGGAACATTGGGATGTTGTATACACACAGCAGTTTGCTCGCTCTCCAAGATCTACATCCACGCGGCTCCTTTGAAAGGCCCAGATCGTGTTTGTGAGGTCCTAACGCAGCTTGGAATGCAGTAAAACAGATTTCCTGTCAACAGGTTTTAATGGAATATTACACTAAAAATCTTTGCAGACATTTTAGACGTTTACGGGAAGTTACATGGGAGGAAAGGAAAAGAGGGGAAGTTGGCTTTTCTTTCTCCGATGCTTCAAACTGACTTCAAACTGATGAATCATTTAATAAGAAATAATTAATGTTTTTATTCATTTAGATATTTGTTATGCATACAGAACTTTGCCAGTAATCAGTAATGCATTTGGGGCTCACAAGTAGAAGTGTTGCTTTTTGAGAGCCTGTTTTCTTCAAAACATTGAGAAATTTTCCTTCTGAACATCAAATTGAAAGTGTCAGATTTAAAAAAGCATTTTAACTCAAACAAAGTATTCTTAAACCAGTCATGGAACATTTTCTGCTTCCCTACTATTTAATTTTCTGAACAGAACTTGTCCTTGTAAAAATATCCAACATGGAAACAATAAGGATAGATTTTTTCTACACACTAAAAACACAAACTTTCCAAGATTATTGTTCAATGTACAAACAAATGTGAAATATACAAGAGACCACATTAAGTTATGTTTAAGAAGTTTATGCTGACTCTGTTATATTAAGTAGAACCACACATTTTTCACAATTTCAGATTAAAGCAGTTTGAAATGACATTCCTAATGTTCTAGTGTAATTTGAAGGCCCACCGAAGCTTTACAGACTGTAAATTGTGAATTTTAATGAGTCATTTCAGCTCAGAAGTTTTTATTTTAGAATAGACGGGCCAAGTCTGAACAAAACCTGACAGCCCTATTGGAAAAAACGACATCACTTGTATGTTTTACACGGCTGGACAAACTGCAGTAAGTGAGATTTTTTGTTGGTATTTTACAGCTGTGCGTTGATAATCAGAAAACTATTTAAACTGAGCAACTTTTTTAGAAAGGTGAAGATGAAGAGGGATTTTTCTCAGTGAGTCCAAACATGCATCCAAAAAAAGAAATTAAGTTTGGGAATGGCCTAGCCAAAGTTCAGAGGTAAATCTGTTAAGTCTGGCAAATATTGCAAAGTTAATATGTGGGATGCTGACATGAAAGAATATTAAATCTTCTTAAATGATTAGAATATTTAAGAATAGGAATCTATTCTTAAATAGAATAGATTCCTAATTGGATTTATCATGTTTTGTGTGTTATTTTTGATTGTTGTTTTGGATTTTAACTTGTAATCTAGCCATGAGTTTCATGAATGTTCACACTATTTCTACAAACAGATTCCTACAGATTAGTTTTATGTTTCAGTTGATTCATGCAGGATTTTTCACATTGAAGGTGGTAAAAGTTTTGAAAGTATTTATCACAATCTCATTGTATTAATTCTTGAAAATCTGTCATTTTTACAAGCATCTACACAACAAATAGCGTTTTAAAGTCTCTCAACATTGTTGCAACCTTTGTTAAAAGGTTTTCTCACCCTTGCGTGTGAACAGGAGGTGCAAACAAAATGAAAAATCTCAGTTTTGCTGCAGATCCACATGGAAAAGGCCTATAAACTGATCATCTTTCATTACTTTCCCATCTTTGGATATTGGATCTTGCAAAAGACTTTGACAGAGAATTTGTTAACCGTAACAGTGCCATGTTTTGAGGTGTCTCAGTGCAGATTTCTCCTCCCTCTGTGATTTTCTGATCTGAACCTCATCACTTCTTGTTATAGTTGCAGTTTGAAAGTATTGAAGCATTCCCTCTGTAGTGTGACTGAAGGTAATCAGGACAATGCCAGATCAGAGCCTACAAACTCTACAGAGATGCTGTTTCATATTCAGTAAAAGAAAACTCCCTGACACGTTATAGGAAAAAGTTCAGTTCAGTTCTGTTTCTGCCTGTTGCAGACTTTGTTATGAAGCAATATAACATATTATATTCCTCTCTGCAGACTTTTGCACCTGCATGCACATCGTCTTCTTTGCACTAGGCAGCATACTGTTTTGTGAATGCCATTCCCTTCCCTGTGGGCCTTAAACTATTCCTCCCAAGGCACATCTTTTTTTCACAGCTCTGTCACTGTTCTATGTTTCCCCCCTTCCTTTCTCTTCTTTTCAGCCTCCCTGTGCTTTCTCGGAGACCTTTAGTGCCTGCAGGTGTATAAATAGAGCTGTTTTCAATTAAGGGCTAACCTCGCCTATAGCGTGAATCTGATCAGTGAATGCCCCTGCACCTGTGGTAATAAAATACCTCGGGGAGTGGAGATGGTGCGCTGAATGCTAATCAGATGTTGCCCCGTTGTTGCCCTGTCTCATTTTTAACGACAACATGCTCCTCCTGACAGCTCGGCTGTGAAAGGGAGGCGAAGAAGGGAGGAAAGAGGAAAGGGAGGTGGAGGGGCGCGAGCACGCCACAAAAAGAACAAACAAAAGAGCCGGTGCTCTCATCAAACATAAGTGAAATCTAATACACGATTGAAAACGGAAACTTGGATGAATGGGATGCTTAGTCAGTTGTGTGGTTGTTTGGGTAGGGAGTTGTCAGAATGAGGGGATTGTTTAAGAAGTGCTGGCTTCTGCTAGATTCAGGTTTGGCTCCAATCTCAGGTGAGTGAAGTATCTGGTTCCAGAACTTCAGAACACAGAACTTATTTTATCTGACATTCATGGAAAAACTAGAAGCTAGCAGCTTTAGCAGCAGTGACTCTCAGTGGCCGTCTTCCCTGTCAGTCACTTTACCTGCATTTCCATTGATCTTAATGTTGTGCAAATTGGAATTAAGAAAGTCAATACACCTGATGGAAATACACTAAATTTGAAAACAAAACAAAAACTCATACTCACACATCTTGAGATGTTTATTTTATGTTTATCACATTGCTGGTTGCATATGCTTTCATGTCTTTATGTATTTTAGAATGGATGAATGACTCACGCTTTGGGATCGGTATACAAGTACATGCCACTTACCATAGTCATTTTATACATTTTATGTTTTTATGTATTGTTCTGTCCTACCCCTTGGTACCGTCATTACTTGTTGGCAGATTTACTTTATTACTAAAGCTGAATTTGCTTAGATTTCTCTCTGTAGAATTATGGATTCAAATTGTTTGAAGGTGGCGCTATAATCCTTCCCAGATTGATGGGCAGCAGCAGTTGCTCCTCTTAGATTACTCCTTATGTCTTTAGCCTGGTAGAAACACACAGATCAACAAATTGAACCAAAACACCTGCAGGGGTAGAGGTGATGTTTAGTTAACCACCATGGGTTGATTCTGTTCTCTCAGAGGATCTAAGCTTAGTTAGTTTGATGTACTTTGAATTTGAAGTCTTCAGTTTTGTCTCAACCAGGATCAAGAGGACCGGCGAGTCGGTGCAGAGCAGAGGAGAGGCCTCTGTTTCCTCTGCGCTCTGGCTCGGGCCCAGACGACCGTGGCAGCATAAGCGGCGACCTGGCGCGCTCACGTCGCTCCTGCGCGGCTTTCATGAGGCTCCCTGCGAACTCCCCACCGTTCCCGTTCACAGTCACGCTCATTGTCCATTGTGAAGTTACGTTTTTACAGTCGGCCTGAAGAATTCTCCGCCTCGCGGCTCTCTATATTAAAAGTGAAGCTATCACTTGCGGTGCCAAGGAAAACCGGTGCCACAAGCGCACACAGTGAATGCATTTCTCTGCCGAACCAACCTCCAGATGCAAAGCAAAAATAAGATTGTGGATGTGACTGACATGAGAAATGTCACGAAGCCGATCCTGAACTGGCATTTTTTATTTTTTTGCAAGCCAAAACCCCCGCCACTCTCAATGGCCGCTACGCCGGCGAGGGCCCTTGGGCAACCAGGTTGTGCAGTCTCTATTACACGTGCTGTCAGGCCAATTGCCTTTCTTGCACTCTGTGATTTTGGACGGGTGTGTAAATTTGGGTCCCTCTCCCCTGCAAGCGCTGCTCAGAAATACACATCCTGCCAGGCTTCAGCTCACGACCACATCCTTCCATGCAGCACACGCGTATAAATACAGCCCAGCAATAAGTGGGTGCAAACAGATAATAAATAACAAATTGGATGTTTCCACATTTTAGACGCATTTCATCTTAATGACTTGTTTAAGGAACCATCTGTCATTGCTTGTAGGCTGCATGTAGGACGCCAAAAAAATAAATGTTTTTGACTAAGTAATACTGAATCACTGCTTGCTTGTTGTTTCTGGAGCTTTCAAACAAATCTGACTGAAAGGTTTTACTTAATGTGGTCTGTTGTACATTTCGATTGTGTGAACATTTCCAGCTGCCAATGTGGATTTGACCTGCAGCTACTGCCTTTTATATGAAAAAAACTTTAATCTTTAGTCATAATCACCGTGCATTTTTGCCGATACTAAATGAAATAAAGCTCAGCTTCGAACTCATCTTGATGTTTTAGATCAACAAAGAAACATCTTAGCGATTTGTTTAGCAAAATTCCAAAGTGCCACTCAGAACACAGCAGGCTAAATAATTATAGTGAGGTGATGCAACAAAAAATTATGTCCTGGATTTTTCCTCTATCCAGGACTTGTACAAGTCTAGAGTCTAAAAAAGGGCAGCTAACATCTCTGCAGACCCCACACATCCTGGATACAAACTCTTTAGACTTTTACCAGATTGGGGCTAAAGATAATTTCTTCCCCAGACTTTCTCTCTGAGTAATCAGCTACTCTGCTGTGACACTATATAAGCATATCTGTATATTTCTTTTTTCATAAAAAATCGGTACAAACAAATGTACATTACGTTCCTTTATATTTTTTATTTCTCCTAAAGTTTAACTTTATTTCTGTATGCTGTGAAACCTACTCAAATTCCTTGTTTCTGTACACAATCTTGACCAATAAAATTGATTTGAATGTATTATAAAATATAAGGAAACCCAGGAAATATCCACTCTCTAGTTTAGTCTGAACCATATTTAGATTTGAGCTGATATTTTGTTAGAAATCATTCTTTTTTTTTTTCAGCGTACATTTGATTAGGGTAAAAAGCTTTGCAAAAGTATTTAGCCCCTCAAACTTTTCTGCAATCTTTTAAACCTCAGTGTATTTCATCAGGAATTTTATGCCAACACCAATTATAGTCCAACGCCAAGCATGTGTGTGATTATGAAGTGGAAGGAAGAGAATACTGCTTTAAAATTTCTCTCATAAAAATCGGAGAAGTGTTGGGTTCATTTGGACTCAGTTCCCTGAGCGAACACTTTGCATAATCACTTTTTTGCTCGTTCATCTTTTGAAAACAGCCCAAACTCATTCAGATGGAAAGGAGTATCTGTAAATATTGATATTAAAGCAGCAGGGACTAAGCATGAGTGCAAACCATAATCGATTAGATTTTGTGGTTGCTATGTGCAAGTGCTCAAGACGTATCAACATTTTGTAAGCACAAAGGAGTTTCTGCAAGGCACATTAATGTTCTTTACTAACTCAGCACTTTTGACATTCCGACATTGTTTTAACTTCAACCTCTAACATCTTTAGCCTTTCTATGAGGCTAACAGGCAGAACTGCCAGCTTCATATTTGCTCTTTTCCACGCTGTAGATTTAGGATGGAAGTGACAGCCTCCAGGAGCAGGATCTCCTGCCCAAGGTCTTTTAATGACTAATTGTTTTAATATTTTGGAATCTATGCTTGTGGTTTTGGGCAACGAGGCTGAATTGAGCCTGTTGAACAGCTGCGCCCGGGTATAACAGGAGCTAAGAAATGGACCTGCAACAATGTTGTTCCTCGGGTGAAATTCTTCTCTAATCAGCAGCTGAAATGGCTTGAAAAATACGCTTAAATGATTTCATATGAGCTGCTTCGGATTACAATGTAAGCTAATAAACTGATGAGGAAGAAACCACAATGCTGACATGTGCACAACAGACAGTCGTTCTCACACAAGAACCCGTTCTCTAATTTTAGGACTTGCATTTAGCCTAATTTTCTTCTTGTGTGCTATAAAGTTACTCCTGGTTGAGTGGACATTTTTCTGTTTCTGTCTTCAACAGAATCGTAAAAGTTAGGTGGAAAAACTCAACATCTTACCAAGTATTTTTGGTCTAGTTTCTAGTGTTAATATCTAAGTACACTGGAAATAAGACAAAACCTGTTTTCAGAATTGGGTAGTAACTAGTTACATTTACTCAATTACATTTACTGCAATAACTTTTTTTTGGAAAAATGTACTTTTACTATGCTTTAACTTTCACTTGAGTGATTTTATTACGAAATATCACTACTCTGACTTGAGTAAAATGTCTGGATTCTCGACCCACTGAATGAAAAATAAACATATTTTAACCAAATATTCACCAGACTCAGACACACACCTGCAGTTTCTGTTTAAGTTTCACCATTTTTTTTTTTTTTTAAATAACGTTTTAGAACATTTTTCTTTTGGTTGATTTTGTTATTTTTTGTTCTTTGTCCATTTTGATCCTTAAAATACCAAAATTTCCACTTAACTTTATATATTGGTTCATGTGATGAAGTAATTTTTAAATATTATGTGATTGGTAATTTGATCTGTTACTCAATACTTGAGTAGATTTTTTACTAATAAAAACAAACTAGTTCCACTGACATTTTTTTTCACCTGTAACTAGTACATATTTGCCAATATTATAGAATTGTCGACTTAAAACAAGTCTCTATATCTTGCTGAAAAGTTAGTTGTATGTCAGTTTTGTCTTACTTTAAGTGTTCTAAGATATCTGCAGTAGAAACTAGACAGAAATACATTGTAGAACTTTGCGTTTTTGCAGTGTTCTGCTTTTTGTCACAAGAAAGACAATCATTTCTTTGGTCCTTACTGAAAACCAGTGTCTAAAGTCGGCAGCACAGGACGTGCCACCTCCGCAACCCCAAAAGCCAAGGTGGCCGCAGAGCTCGAGGGAAGCTCAGGTAGAATATCCTGTGCAGTGCATGTGTAACTGATACGTTCAGTTCATTGTAATCAGAGGTGACAGAGGACTTTATAAAGAGCTTGAAATAAAGTAAACTGTCATGCTGTGTGGAATTTCCCTCGACATCCACCAGCCCAAAATAATATTTTTCAGAAGGTTCTCTTTCCCAAGCACTCCAAGGCAAAGGAAAAAAATTCTTAAAAAATCACTGTTTTCCTAAGAGCTGCATTGTCGAAGCTACAGGAGAATGAAGGCTTCATTCTTTTAATATGCAGAGCAGAATAAGAAATTATTGCAAAGTGTAACATCTGTTCCCCGTCTTGACATGAAACCCTCACAGAAAACACCCGTCGTCCAGTCGCCGAATATTTATTTGCAGAAAGAGAGCTACGAATTAAAGAGGAATGTCAGCCCCTTTTCCCTCAAAGAACCTTTTAATGGCATTCGATTAATTATACTGGGAGCTATTTGCTGTTGCGAATAATCACATGTGTGACACAGAGGAAAAAATGATTGCAGATCAAATTTGGCTGTCAGGTTTGATGGAATTGCAGTGCTGCAACATGCTTTGCAATATCAGATCTCTCCAGCGTTCCCTGTCGTAGGTGTTCCTCCTCAGAGGATTTGTCGTTGAAAAAGATGAAAAACCAGCCCTGCTGTTGGTCGCTGACACTTAGGTGAATAAATGTTACTGGGTGACAGATTGGAGTGTAAACAGTACTAAAAAATTACTGGAGGCACTTATGAGAGTCTGAGGAAGATGGAACAGGCAAAGCTTTGTTTGAATACTTTATCCCCAGAGGGAAACTCTTACTTTTGAAGTATAAATAATAGGAGAAAAAAGATGCAAACTCATCAAACCAGTTAAAACTTCACTCAAACACCCAACAGTTTACAAACTGATCAGAAACTGGAAGTGTGGTTCCAATACTCAGAGATCATTAATGGGATGTGCTTGTGGCTCTGGAACAAGAAATAAACAATTATAAGTGTTGCTATAATTATGCATTGTGCCATAAATACACAGGAAACAAAAAACAATCAGTTTTACTGTCAGTGACTGGCTGTAGAGCAGCCAGTCCACAAGCGCCGTTCATTTTCTTTGGTGCTGATTAGCTGAAGCCCAAAGTGCGGAGAAAATGGAGACTGTAAATGTTAGCTTCTGCTAATGCGGTTTCTGCTCTGCATATTAATGCATATTAAGTTATATTTGGTGTTTAAACTGTAAAATCAGGCAGTTATGAGTATTTTCAGAGGAGGGGTGTGTGGTCCGAAATACGAGGAATTTGACTACAAATCTGAGTAATTTAACTTCTGTTTATTGTATGTAAAGCATTAGCTTAAAGCTTCTTTCAGGGACCAAAAGCAGCTGCAGAAGAACCCTTAGACTAACGGTTTGCTTAAAATACCATTTTGGCAACTACGTTACTGTAGAGCAGTGGTGCTGCAGAGTTGCACAACCACTTTATGGTGCATTAATATAAAATAGGCGACTCAGATGTCAGACATGACAATCCTGACACCTGTGGGTACCAAAGCAACAATGCTGGTCAGAACAGGAGCAGAAAAAATGTCAGGAATCTAAAAGCTACCTAAGGTTTTGTGGCAAACTTTTATTCACCACTGTGTGGTGAAGTCCACAGATAATCTGGGCTCTACTCAAAGAGCTTTATAATCTCACTGTGGGGTGCCAGTTTGATATGTCCTCTCTTAGAAGCATTTCTACTGACTTCCTCCTCCTCGCCATTCACTATAGCGGTAGACTTTCACTGCTTTTGCTTTGTGAAGACATTGTGCCAATGTCAGAGTTCAGGCCACTTAAATGTAGCATCATCTCTCTTCAGTAACTTTCAGTTGTCTTGTGCTCGATTACTAGCTATACCTTATTGTGCTACTGATTTCTCCTATGCGTGGAATATTGCAGTTCTTCCACACACGTATACTCAGAATGAACCAAGCAAAAGTGTTTTAAAGTATGTAAACACAAAACTGTTGGTGTAATTATTGGAGAGAGTAAATAGTTTAAAAACTTCATTTCAGACTCAGGAAAAAGGCCTCAGGGATTTGGAACGAAGTGGATTGAAGTGTTTATACGCATGTAAACAGCTGCAAAGCACCCACAGCTGGTCACCCCCAACAGAGGCGCACCGAGCATTACATAAACTTCATCTGTAACGCACAATATGGGAAGCCAAGAAAACATCGGACTTATTGGCTATATTTTTTTTTTGTTTGTTTTAGCTTTTTACAGTTTAGAGATAAGTGATTATAACATTTACATTTATATACATAAAGTGGAGAGAAGCATTTTTATTAGCCTTACTGTCCAATGCCATTCTGGCCTTTAAATTGTTTTAATAATGTAATAATTAATGTATCAAATACATGTTTATACTTGGGATTGTGTAAATAAAACTGTAAATTAATCTAAAAAATGTAGCCATGTTTCTATAAATATGTTTGATTAAATACTCAAAATGATTAAATGGGTGAATTATTATCTAAAAACTAAATTAACTGCATAAATAAAATTCATTGTGTTTCTTTTTGATAAATTATTGAAGACTCTTTAATCAGAAACAGTTATTTTGTTTTTTCAGACGTACCTGACATGTTTCTGCTTCCATCTTTGTCTTTAAATTAAATGTGTTAAAATCATATCTAATTATTTCAGTATTTATTTGAACACTCAGTCTCTTATGAATACATGAATAAAAATAATATATACATAAACAAAAAATTCAGATTTTTCTGGCAATCTAAAATAAAATAATACTTGGGGATCCCGGTATATCATGAGAACTGAAGGAGCCTTTCAGAATGGGACATTAAACAGCTTCAATCTACATTTACATCTTTCGTGTTCAAGCATTTTGAATTTTCTGTATTTCCTGGATCCCTGTGGAACCAGACGGATGTTCTGAACGAACAACATGACAACAACACAGGTAGTTTCACCTTCTGGGACGTTTTTCTTGCGTACGAGTTGTTTTCACCAGGCCAGATGATGACTGTTCAGCTCCCTCCTCATTTTCTTCTCATTTTTCCTAACGATGTTGCCCACCTGCCTGACCACAATCCTAAAACAAGACACTTAAAAGGCCGGGCTCCTTAATGCCGAGTCATTAGGAACTAATAACCATCATTTCATTGAAACTTCCTTGTTATCCCTCCTAAATGAGGCTTGATAAGAAATTTGTTAAATTTGAAATCTCCACATGTTTACGGCAGAGAATCGTTCGCTCTCTGTGACTGTGTGTTGCTCGTGCTACTGGATGGGGTAACCCCGGTTCGTTGGCTCCTCAACACCTGTGTTTACTTTGGGGCCTCGGCCCCCGTGACCCAGCAGCAATCCTTCACTCACTCAGAAGATGGAGTGAGGTTTTAGCCTCCAAATATGTGCCGTCTCTGCACTTTTACCACCGTGAGATTCCTCTAACACTTTCACAACGAGGCACAGGCCAAACTTAAAGTGTGAGTTACAATCCTATTATAAATTCTGGGAAATGTAACGACTCCTTTCCTTTACTGTGATGTTAATCCAGGCTAAAATAAATATTTGGCTGTTTGTCTGTGCTTGATGTGGCACTTCTGGAATTCACTATGAAATTGGAATCAAAGTCTGATTTTTGGACAAACATAATTTAGGAAAATGCACTCAAGACTCCACACCCTGAGTTTCCATTGAACTGCAGTTACAGAACTGTAGATAAAGATTTGATACACAATAAGGTGGCTTTTGGTTGATGGTGATTATTAATATGTCTCATAGGCAGAACGAGGACTCAAAGATTTAAAATATTTATAGACAGTTGAGTCAAATATTATTTATACCACGGGATAAATTGGTTTTAAAGTCATCTCTCCATCCTTCCAACTTACTTATTGTGACTGGGAGTAATATTATTAATTAATCAGATTTAATGTTGACATTTTGGGAGTGATGGTGACCTCAAAGAATTTGAGTTTCTGATAAAAATAAATTGTGACAAATGTTGCAGACTGATGAACTTTTTCAAACATGGTAAAAGGATTTTAGCTGTGGGGTTTTATGTTTGCATGCATCTTAATGGAATATGTTATAAAAAGGTATTGATTTGGGATTTTTTTCTAAAACCATAATGTCAATATCTGCTTAAATTCCCAAAGTTGCCAAACAGTGAGATATAAATAACAGACACAAACGAAGCATGTAGTTTGCGTCACTGTCCTAATTTAGTTTATTGTACTGATTAA
The DNA here is from genome assembly GCA_903066815.1 of Brachyrhaphis roseni. Classification (NCBI taxonomy): domain Eukaryota; kingdom Metazoa; phylum Chordata; class Actinopteri; order Cyprinodontiformes; family Poeciliidae; genus Brachyrhaphis; species Brachyrhaphis roseni. Next base: position 12,144 of record CAEFZY010006573.1, read on the forward strand.
AAATCACCAGCTAATCTGTAGGTAATCATCTTTTTCCTCATAGTTCTTCTCCTTCATCTTGAAGTGTCTCCATCGGCCCGTTTGCAGGCGTTAAGATGTCCGCTCGCTGTGGATCTGATGAATGTTGTGTACTGTCCGCCGTGGCCGCGGGCCAGACTTCTGTTGCTCGTACCGCACTGTGAACTGTTCAAATATAAGTGCCAGTGTTTTTTCAGGTGCGGATCCATTAGTGTGCGCCAAAATCCATGTTTCTATGGAGACAGCTTGAAGCTAGGAGTAGAAAGCAGTCACAGAGTCGTGTGGTTTATAGTTGTGGATTTATGTTTCCTATGAAGAAAATTATGATAACGAGGAAAACCTTTAATGGTGAATTATATTTGGTGCTGATAGTTTAACAGCTGCTTGTTAAAAAGCATTTAATATTGTGTCTGGAAAAATCACTTCCAACATTTAAAGGGACAGATTTATTTCCATTCATTGATTTTTTTTTTTTTAGTTAATTAATAAAGTTGAAGCAGAATCAGAGGATTGCACTCTGAGGGGTTTAACATGTAAAATCCTCCCATAAATAAAGAACCTCTAAGTCTTCATGTGACTTTTTCAAGTTTAGAGAAACATTTCAAGCCTTTTGAGTGTTGTCTTTTCCAGGACACTGGCAAGTGCAGGAAAGGAGCTCAACGATAACTTCCTGAAGGCCCTGGCAGAGCGAGAAGAGGCCAACCGCAGTGGGAAAATGACTGTGAGTACATTATTACAGCACTCCAATTGCTACGTAATGGGATTCCCCTCAAATATTTCTGCAATTCCATTAGGATGGAAACAAAATCCATACTGTGTCAAGCTGAGTGGAAATGGCCCTCCCTGCCTCCCAGTTCCAGTCCCTCCCCAAATACCACCAAAGCCAGCTGACGGCCCCCTTTCCCAACCATAAGACCCCGTCACTAAAACCACCTTGTACTTAGATTAAACCACAATGATAAATATTAAAGGGGCGTCATCCTAATCCTCACAGAATATTTCAAATTTAAGGAACTTCATCATTCCTCTGTATAGTCTATATGATTTTACTCCACATTACCTAATTAGAGTTGCTCTTCAAACACCTTTAAAGGTGTTAAAGGTTTAACAATTTATTTTTTTATCTCCTTTTTAACTTTATCATCTTTATAAATATTGGAAAACTGTGTCTAAAAAAACAGTTCTATGTGTTTTTACAAAATATTATAAAAATGACCAAACTTCACAATGGAAACATTTTTTATTGCCTAGTTTTGTTACTTCTTATCTATATGTTGAACAAACTTCACCCTGAACATGTAATAAGAACTACGATTCCACAGTAGACTCTTGGTATTCATGGCGGTTTAGGAACCTCAACCATCGATGAATAGGTAAAATCCACAAATGCGCCTTTTAGAAATGCTGAAAACTTTCTGTTAAACACCAAATATACTTTAGCATGCATTAGTACGTACAGTGGAAACAGTCTTGGTTGTACCACAGAAGCTAACATTCACGGTCTTCTTAATCTCTGCTCTTACAACCAATCAGCAGTAAGGAAAATAAATGGCACTCCTGGATTGGCTGGTTTACAAACACCAACCAGTAGCGTGTCAAGTAGCATTATTGAGTTGTTTCTGTTTTTGAACCTGCATTTACTTTAAAATGTTTTAGACACGCTTTCTGAAAAAAAAAAAAAAAAAAAAATCTGCAAATATGTGAATCCACATAAACTGAACCATGAATAGGCGGCGGTCCCACCATCATAAGCTATTCGTGGTTCAACTTTCTCAGCCTGGATTTGAACCCAATGCTACTGTGTGAAGCTTCCTCTCAAAAGTTTTACATTTTGAGAGGAAAAATTGAATGAATTTGCAAAAACTAAATTTGAAGACCTTTCTGCATGGAGTTCGCATGCTTTCATGGGTTCCTTCTGAAGAACACAAATATTTCTAAGCATGTGTCCGAAAATATATCAGAAAGTTGCACATGGTTGTTCTTCTGTTGTCCTGTAAAGAAAAACAGTTTTGTTGACTTTGAACTCTGCTTCAACGTTGGTTGGATTAGTCAGATCATTTTTGGTTTGGTTATTATGTGATTCTGCTTTCAGTAAGTAGCTGTTTAGTTCAGCAAGTTGTAAGAAAATAATGTGAAGATCTTAAATTTTGACTTCAGGTCTTAGTGAAATCTGGACTCAAAGCAGATGTTTAATCCAAACAGATTCCTCTAAGCTTTCACCATTAATCAAAATCATATGATAAAAAGTTTATGGCCCATTAAGGCCTTCTGAGGGATGCTACTGAGAGATTGTCCAGGTGCTGCTGATAGGTTGATAGTTTGGCCTGCAGTGGACAGTCGGCAGATTGCAACAGAGGGGGAAGCAGTTCTGATAAATGCCCACACTCCAACACACTCAGCCAGAAAATCCCTCTTCAAAGATCCTCTCTGAATAACAAGGTTTGTGTGCAAAGTCTGTCCAGGGATGTGGATTTTTTTAATATTTATATTTGGAGGAAATGTTCAGAGAATTTAAGAATATCTGGGCGGAAAACGCTTTGGTGGTAATCAGGTTGATCTTAGTTTTGACTTGGGGCGATGAAGGGATTGTGCATGTGGTGAAGAGCGCTGTTCTTTACTCTGCATCAGTGCTGATGGACTTCAAATGATTCACTCCCAAGATGTGGGAGTTAAAAAAAAAAGGAGTTTTGTTTCACCTCCATTTACCTACTGGCTTAGCAGCTATTAGATCGCATGAAATGCACAGTAGAAGAAGAAGTAACACCAAACGATTCCCCCGGCATCTTTACTGTGGAAACATTAACACTTAAAAACTTAAAGAGCTAATGTTTATATTCTTTAGAGATACATTTAAGTTAAATGATTAGTAGATAAGCATTGCAGAAAATAAAAAACAAGCCAGCTATTGCAATGTGTATCACCAACCTTGCTCTGCTGACACAATATTTTTCCAGCTTGTTGGAACTTTCTTGGTTGAAAAATTGGATCTGGAAGATGCTTGTTTTCCTTTGAGCCCCATTCGTTTAAAGTTAAAGCCACATTTGTCTGCTTAATGCTTCTTCTCTTTGAAACTGTTTGTGTAACAGGTAATCTTAATGCAGTTTGACGAGGCTTGACCTCATTGGTATATTTACATTAGACAGATGTATTCCAGGCAGCGCCTGCACATGTGTGCCATATCTTGTTTCAGGCATTTATTTTGTGCTGCAGGAATAGTTTGTGAAATTTTAATTGCAATTTGCCAGTAGGCATATCAAAGTGATGTTTATACATATGTAAAACGTGTTCTGTTTGCATTGTAACAGCTGCAACAAATTGCAAACAATTATGATTTATGAAGAAGTTGAGTAACAGTAATTTTTTTCTCTCTCTCCACTCAGAATCCACTTTATAAAATGGTCGGGGTAGCCGTGTTTATCTTTAATTTGATAGTAAGACCACCCAGCATTTTAAAGATCCCTCTCTTTTCTGCCAGTTTTTTAAAAGCATATTAAAAACATGACATAAGCTCCTATCTGCTGTCCTCCTTGAACCAAAGGATCCTTCATGCTAACACATTCCAGCTCCTCATATCTGCACATTTTTGCACTCTAATGGGAAGCAGTCGTTTTTCCGACACATGCGTCCACTTTCCATATTATCTTTTTAATGTTTGCACATTTTTGTTTCTTTAGGTATCTCATTCATAGCTCTGTGATGTTCGTAGCATGCACATTGATGGATGCACTAACTGGTTTTAAGACAAAAGAAAGGGACAAAGGTTTCTAGCACACTCAACACCTTGTAAAAGTATTCACTCCTTCAACAATTTTCCACTTTGTCATGTTAAAATCACAAACTTTCAGTGAGATTGTAAATGTTGAACCATCGGTTGTTTATGCAGAATTACTGTATTAAAGAAAGAAAGAAAAAAGAAATTAAGATTGTGGTTTGAACTGTCTTGTTTTGGCTTTGGTAGTGGAAGGTTGTAACTGGTTAAAATTATATTTGGCAAAAATGATTCTTATAGTGTTTATTTCTTTTTATCAATAAGTCATTTTCCTCTTCCTCCATCAGAGAGCTTCTGTTTTGTTGCTCCTTTATGTCAGCCTCAGCATTCAGAGTCAGGCTGAAACTACACGTGTTAATACAATTGTTAGGCGTCTTTGTGACTTACAAAAGATTGAAAGAACTCTTTGTATGGAGTCCCATCTGGTCGCTTCTCTTGAGAATAGTAATTAAACTCCATGAAATCATTCAAACTTACAGCCTGAATGCATTTCGTGCTTTTGTTTTCCAGTGAGGAGTCAGGTTTGGTGTGACGAGCTTGCAGACTCTGCCCTTTATTGTGCGCTGACTTCTCAGAGCCTGTTGCAAAAGCTGCTTCCCTGGCAGAAGTCACTAAACAAACAAAAGCTGCACCTGGGCAGCTTTTGGCTTTATTTGCGCTGGGTAAGGCCTTCTTTTAATCAAATCCAGGTCACACCTGGACAGGATGCCTGAGAGTGTCCATTGTTGGAAAGTTCACATTTAAAGCTGGAGGTGTGGTGCCAACACCTGCCCTCATCCCTGGTTGATAGCAGTTGATCAGGATGGAGAACGGAAACTTAAAGGTCATCAGTGATGAAGCACTGAAGCTCACTGTTGTCTCCAAAATGTGCTTAATTTGGTTGTGTAGTTTGTGTAGTGTTTACACAACCTACCATGTTCTATACAGCTGTTCATGGTCAACCCAAAACTTATAATTTTTTATCTGTACCTTGTTTTAACCAGAAATCCCCATTTGGATCAGAAATCCCTTTTACACAGGTAAAATGGCTGCCTCTTTGAGTTCATCCTTTCAGTTTATGACCTACCCTGGTTTTCCTTTGGGATGCACAGGTCCACTTTTTTTCACTTCCGATCCCGATACCAATGTCTGAGGTTTAATATCGCCCTATATCCATCTGATACAGAAAAACGGTGCTGAACTGACTTAAAACGTTTCTGTTTTTAAACACAAACACAAATGTTCTGAATTTCAAATGTATTTGATAACTCTGTACCGGTGCAGCACATTTAAATACATCAATAACTTCACAAGTTTGGTCAAACATGTAAAAACAATTCCAACTTTAATTTAATCAGTCAGTGTAGTTAGGAGTGTAACAACCTATGTAAAATAAATAATAAACTGACAAAAAACAATGTATTGACTACATTGTTTTTGTTAATGAAATATGTTAAAATAAAATGCAACAAACCTTTCAAATGGTTCAGAAAGTGCAATTAACAATTCTAAATAAAATGTAAAATAAATAATAAAGCTTGACTTCTCTCAGTCCTAATGTGCACAAAGCATAGAGTTAGACAGAATAAGTTACTGAGCCAGGAGAACATTAACTTTGCTGGTATGAGATGCAGTGGAAGGCCTGGACAATCTGCATAAAGACACATTTAATAGGTAAATGAAAGCTGTCAGTGGTACATCAGGTTTCTTTGGTTATTCAGCATCATCTACTGAAATCACACCTGGCCTCTGATTTGATTTCACAGACCATGCGTGATTTAAATGAAATAAGATAGAAGCAGATTATTTTTCAAAGTGACAAAAAATATATTTTTGGTCATGCTTATTAAATATTCATGACAACAAGTCACATTTAACTTAAAGCTGCAGTATGTAACTTTTGCAGCTCATGGTGATTATGATACAAGACAGATCAAATTTAACTCCTTCACCTCCTCTTTGAGCTGCAATTGCCGTCTTAAGAAATCCACCTATCAGAGTCAGGAGGAAGCGCTTAGTGCTGTCAATCATCCTCATGTACGAAGCTCAGATGTACGATTTCCAGAAAAATCATTTATCTGCCATCATCAGAGGCCATGCTAACTAGCCTTAGCATTGGTGGCATGTGGCATATGTTGTTCTGAACCAACTGCAGCTTAGCAAAGAGCATGAGAGTGATTGACAGCGCTAAGACCCGCCTCCTGGCTCTGATTGGTTGTTTCTGATTGACTGGTGCATTTCTGGAGTTAGTACTGGCAGCACTGGGAGAAGGCAATGGAGCTCCATGATTTCACAGCTCTTATCCTGTCACAACATGATGATTGTTTTAAACATGATACAAATATTTAATTTGTAAAAACAAAACAAAAACTATTTTTTAATAAAAGTTACACTCTACAGTTTTAAGATACTTCCACATATTCTGCATAAATGTAATTTTTTTTCAGATAAGTTAATTTAACAATGTAAGCATTCAATATAAACTAAATTCCTTTTTCTTTTTTTTTTTACTATTTACTTAAGCCAGTTTAACTGTCCACAAATGATTTTCAGTCTCCTACTCTTAGTTGTGGAATTTAACTGGTTGGTCTGCGCAGCGAGTCTCATGCCCAGAGGGGACATCCTGCATAAAGGATGTGTTTGTCTTTGGTCTGTGGACCCAGCGAATTCTGTATTGATAAGCTCCTGTCGCTATAGATAATAAGGTGGTCAGTCATGCAGCTCAGAGATCAAGTATAGCATTGAAATTAAAGAGGAATTCCCAGCCCTATTGCATTTCAAGCCGTGTGTGTGTCCCCGCTGCCCAGTCCCTTTGTCCTTGTCATGGGCAGTAAAAACAACAATGGCAAGTTTGATTTCAAAGCAGCAGGACCAAGGTGGACAACCTTTAGAAAGGAAAGAGTCCTGCAGGGCTATCGTATGACCTTGACTTGAATGGTGTCACTGAGTGGAGGAGAGATGGGTGAAGGCCTCAACAGTTTGGAATCATTTATCAGGGGGACAAAAAGGACTTTTTGTCCCAAGAAGGAACCATTGTGATATCTGAGATCTGACCTGATCAGCATGTATTTTTCTTTTTAGCTCCACAACTTGACTCCATCTGATACTCATAAAGAAATGCCTGAGCTGAGAAATATTCAGGAATAAAAAAGATAAATCAATGTTTTACACTTTTCTTTTTCGGTTCTTCAGTTTTAACGCTCTCTGAGTTGCACCCCTAAAATCCAAATGCCTTCAGTCACAGTAAAGAGTCCAATTGCATGTGATAGTCTCAGTATAAATCCAGATTGATCTTGAGTTAGCTCAATGGGCCTAAACATACAGTCAGAGCTGCAATGGATTCCTCTTTACCATTATCTGCTACTTCCCTACATCTATATACACAGTAAGCAGCCAGGTTGAATCTCTTAAAGGTCTTAGAAATACATTAGTAACTCTTAGCAACTACGTCACACAATCACACAAGGCGCCATGACGGCTTCTACTTGATGAAGTCATAACTCATCAAGTACTTGAGTCCCACAAAAAGTGGGAATAGTGAACTTAGAAACTGACTGGCACCTTTTCCCTTCTGACTCGTCTGTTAATTTGATCAAACCTGCATTTATTTGCTATTTTCTCCAGAGCAAACTGAAAGTGTACAAAAGTCTAGATGCTTACCAGTTGTTTTTTGTACATGATTACTAATGATTAGATGTGTACCTTCTTCATAATGTGGTATTTGATTGTATTTTACCAGCAAAAATAAAAAAAGAGAAAATGCAGCTTTGTCTAATCTAGCTGCAGATGTCCTGAAGATACGTTGCTCCATCATGCAACAGCAGCAGCCAGGACAAGACAAACCAAACACACATCCAGACATAATGTATTCTTATTTCAGATTTTTCTCTCAGTCTCTTGTTGACCCCTGACCTTGGTATGTTTTCACTCCATCAATCTATGGAAAGGCATGTGGGGAAAATATTAAGGCAGGTGGAAGATTTCAACTGAATGCTACCTGATTGTGTGTCGCTGCAGGAATGTGCACCTGCCTTATGGAGCTTTTATTATATCATCTCAGAGTTTAGAAACCAACACACTGCGTTGAAAGTTCAGTGATAAATTTGTTTTCAAATCCACAGATGCTACAGAGAGCCGAAAGCAACAGACATTAAACTCAGGCTTTCAGATCGCTCATTTTTGTTTATTTATGTCTTCCCATTGAGAAGCATCTGGTTGGCCAGTAAAGTCATATATTATTGACTGCTTTTGTTTACATTTTCTCTATCTCCCATATTTCTGACACCAGCGATTAAATTGTTCCAGTTTCTGTCTGGATACATCTTCTTTTTGGCTGCCTGTTGGGAAGGGAAGCCAAGGGTTACGTCGACTGACTTAAACTTGAAAGATTCATCTACTCTGTGCTGCTGCATGCTCAGATGCGTCCACACACATCTTAATACTGCAATGCATTATTAATGCATTTTAGATCCACATTATCTAAATTGCTGTGGATCCCAGAGGTTGTGTAATTTAGAAAGCTGCGTTGCTCATAAGAAAAACTCATGGACGGTTTTGTTTTCCATTGAGAAAACAGTTGAATTGCTTCAGTAAAATCCCACTTTTCAGTTTCACTCCTCTTGATTTTGTTTCCACGACAAATTTAAAACGGATGACCGTCACAAAGAATCTGACTGAGCTGCTTATGTTTAATTTAAAAGGAACGGAGACAGAGGACGTTTTGAACATGATGATTCCTCAAGGTGACGTGCAGCTTAGCCAAGTGTCTGAGCTTGTCAGCAGCTGCTCAGAATCTGCTACTTTAAAGTAATGTGAGCCACCAGCCTATGGGGAACATGTGAAATTGGGCTCTAAGGTATGTCTTGAAGCATTTTCTGCTGCTCCACTCACTGCGTCGGCCTTCACCCTCAGACTCTTTTTTTTTTTTTTCTCAGATGGTGTGTGTTTTTTTTATGTACCAGAACTCTCCTGTTAATTATTTGGACTAATAAGTTCTCCCTGCAAATGTTGAAGGAATTCATTTATGGTGAAAACATCGATACCCAAACTTGGAATTAAGCTAAACCGGATCGGCTCTTAGCCGCATATGGAGCGCATTCTTCAGAATCCTCTTTGTTGTATCACTACACACGCTGCTTTGCTGTATTATTCCACCTGAATAAATACTGGACAGCATCTCTCCTACTTAGCACTGTGCACGTCTTCCAGGAGCGGCCTGTGCATGCAGCCTTCAGCTGCTGGATCGTCCATCCCCGGTCTTTGGCCCAGTTACTGCCTCCCCTCCCTCGCTTCCCGTCAATCCAAGAGCAAGTGCAGGAGTTTGTGTTTTAGGTCCGTATCCTATGAGACCAGCTGTTGTTGATGGACAGTTTCTCATCAGGTCAATGTTGGTCTGTCTTTTTTCTTCCCGGCTCTCAGTTGCACCGAAATGCCAAAGATTTGAGCTCATGGTTTAAACTTTCAAGCTTCTGAAATGTAGACAGGTCGGATTCTTTGCATATTTCCATGTAATTGTAATCCATATTAACATGTGTGTGACTTTCTTGGAGGAGAGAAACACAGATGGTTAAAGTTTATTAGCAAACGCTGGAAGCTTAAGCCGGTTACATACAAGCTACCTGCTCTGAAAAAGACTTCACATCAATTATGATTATCTTAACATTCATTTTATGTATTTATTCGCAGCACACTCCACATTTGACAAAACCTACAATTAATATGTGTAATACCTATATTTTTAATTACGTAATATTTATTCAGTGCAGAAAAAGATCGGCATTTCATAATTCATACTTTTAAATTCATTGTAATTTCTTGGGATTTAAGCGGTAGTTAAATAAATTTCACTGGAGTCTAATATAAAGTGACAGAGCCCTCTGTTTTATCACTTTTCAAATGGGGAAATATACAGTAATATACATTGTAAGGAGTAGAAATGGTGTTGGTCAGGAGAATGTTACTGAAAGAAGCAAAATCTCCAAGGTTCACTGTTGGGGAAACTGCAGGAGTGAGGCATTTGTGGTCACCAAATCTTCATAACAACCATTAAATTAGGGGTCTCCAACTCCAGTCCTCAAGGGCTACTGCCCTGCAGTTTTTAGAAGCAGGTGTGCCAATAATTAATCTCCAATTTTCTGCTGAAGTAACTTAAAATCTTGAAGAAATGTTCCATATACGCCTCCATATTTCCCCAGATAGGTGACCAAGTTGATAAAAATATCAACTTTTGACTATTGTGTTATTTTTCTTTGAATGCTTCATGACAGAAGCCTGATAATCAGCTTCTTGTTTTGCTCTTTTCTCTTGTTTAATGTCTGTTTTACTTCTAGACCTTAAGTAAAGGAACAGTGGAGGCATGTAGAAAATATGCTGAGTAGAAGTTGGACGATGTTTGTGGTTTCATGCCTCAGCAGAAATGCCTGGCATGGTTATTTTAAAATGTAATTCACTGAGAAACTCTGGCCAGCATCCTTGTGAGAAATGTTGAAAGCTAGCACAAAGAAACAAGGTGCTGAAAATGCATAATTCTTACCCTGGGAATATTATTTATCAGTAAGAAATAGAGGATTGAAAAATAAAGGATTTGGGGGCTTCAAATTTGAGTGTGTACTGACTGTGTGGCAGCATACTTCCTAATTGCAACTTACAAGTTTTCTTCTCCTAAAAGTAGACTTTAGGTTGTGTATAATGAAGACGTATCCCCTCCTCTTTTTAAATTATGATGAAACACTTTCATGGTCCGATTTTACTGGCCTGAATCCTTTCTGACTTGTAGAACCAATAAATCATTTAAACAGAATTTGTCCTGCAATGTGAAGTAGGCTGGAATATCTCCAAAAGCAACAGATGATGCCCACATCTAAGCGTTACTGACATCTATCAGTGTGGAAAAGGCAACAGAGCACACGTAAAGAACTTTGCTTGCCTAAGCAAAAGTCAATGTTCATGATTCAGGCACCATTCAGGAAGGAGCTGACTTCTCTGGTTCAGAGATTAACATGTGTTGGTGCAAAATATGCATTTCAACCACAGAATGAAAGCAAATAACCTTGTGAAAAAGCTGATTAAGCCAGTCAGAGTTTCATTATTCACTGTGTGTCATGTCCTGGGCTGAAAAGCCACTCAATGTGGAGGAAGCCATTTTTTCAAAAGGACTACAGAGAGAGAGAGAGATGTTATTTGAGAACACTATCCCAATTGAAGTATGGGGGTGGCCGCATCATGATGATTCAGGACATCATGAGGAAAGAGTCTTATGTGGAAGTATTGAAGCAACATCTGAAGACATCAGCCATGAAGTTAAAGCTTGGACATCAATGAGTCTTCCAACCGGACAATGACCTTAAGCATAAACTAGTTGTTCATGAAGCAGCACAACCAGGACTCTGTTGTACCAGTTCTGTCAGGAGGAATGGACCAAAATCCCAGTAAACGCCTGTGACAAGCTTATAGAAGGAAAACCCTAAAAGTTCCTCACTTTCATCTCTCTTACTATTCTGCTGTTTATTAAATAGAAATCATTTTGGAAATCTTGTCTGACCCAGGATGCTCAGAATGTATCTTTATGCTCTAACTGTCTCTAAAGTTACCGGGTACAACAGGAAAATCATCAAAACAAGAAGTTTGTGCCAACATGTAGTTATCTTACTTCCTATCCTGTTTCCAGCTCCCATCTGGCTGAGCTGATATCCCAGTGGCGGCTCGTTGTAGTACTGCAATACGCCTCATTTATCTTATCCCATTTGACGGAGAAAACAAATCTGCTCAACTTGTCTTACAGAAATAATTCAGATATCGGTCAGCAGAACGCAGGAAATGAGGGGAAAAAAGACAAACCTGTTTGCACAACCTGACATGATTCGTGTCATTCTGTACAACGCTGATGTTTTCTCACACTGCATGGCCACATTTCCTGTTGTTCCCCTGCCTCAAAAAATCAGAGATCAAACAAAGTCACAGTTTTTATTATTCCTTTCCCCTCTCAGGGCTGAGCTGAAGTGTAATTCATGCTTTGAAAAACTCAATGAAAACACTGTGGATCCCTTGTGCTGCGGTGTGACAGCCGGCAATTGCGGGAGTCTCATGCTAAGGCCTGAAGTGGGAGCTTCTTGGCGGAGCAGCAGGCCAACTAAAACAAAATCATGTTTGAACACCTATGTCCACTGGGATTGGGGGAAGGGAAAGGTCCCCCAGCTTTAATCAGGATCTTAAAACAGGGAGGCCTTTGATAAAGACCCTGCTCAGTGCATTTATCTCCTTCCTCTGAAAGCAGCGCTGGCTTATGTCATCCACTTTGATCCCGCTCCTTCAGAGAGTTGCGTCGGACATTTCCACAGCTGATAACACGCTGGCGAAGCCGCGATGCAGAAGAGGAAAAACTCAAACACCACCACCCTCTGAGCTTGTAATCAAAGTCCACGGCTGTGTGTGGTATGTCGAACCCTCTATCCGTTCCTCGTCTTCATGGAATTCGTCTTCCAAGCGCTGTCATAAACATCACCTCCTGGTTAAAGAGGAGTTGTGACAGGGTGCTGCCCCACGGTGTGCGAGGGCAACAATATTTGACTTGGATGTGTTCCCGGTGATGAGGCCGGACCCTGCAGCAGGCCTCTTGGCAGATGTCACGCCTGAGTGCTTTGGGATAATGCTGATAGGAGCAGAGCTGGTCTGGACTGTACCCATGACAAACCCGGCTGTAATCTGTGTATCAGCATTCACGGCACACCAGGCTGCAGCCCAACACTGTGTCTGCACAGCCCCGGGTTATCAGACAGCTTCGTTACTTCCAGTCTGAGAGCTTGCAGTTTCTCTTCTGAACATCTGGTTTTCAGGTAAATAAAACAAAGCATTTACAGGAAACTGAAGTAGCTTTTTTCTTTTTCTCCAGCGTAAGGATTTGCACTTACAGCCCACTGAATTATGAACACATTGTTTTCAGAAACTGTTCCGTGGATTAAGCAAGGTGTTCATTAAACTCCTCAGAGATTTTGGTTCATATTTACATACTGGCAAGGTTAGCTTTGTCAGCTACACATCCTTGAAGCAAATATAAAGTTTCACCACATCCTAAATGTGCTCTGCGGCATCAGATGCTGACTTTGTAGACCGTTGGAGTAGAACTCAATAGCTGTGTTTTCATTATAAACGTGTTCAAAACTTCCCTGATATTCTAACTCTAACCCTAAAAGTGGGATGGCAAAAGTAAATGAGGTGGATTAGCAGTGCTAGCCAAAACCTGATAGCGTCATCCAGGGCATGTTATTGTGGAATGCCGTCTCTGTCCCGGGATATTTAACTGTCGGCATGGCATGGCAGGCATGAGACTATGATACAGCAGCAGTCTTCAGTCAGGGGCCTCTTCAAATTTGTTGCAAGACTGACTGCTACCAGAGATCCTTCCTGTCCTCAGTATCACCATTCACTCCTTGAAGGTACACCGATGATTTGAGTTATGACATTAAATTTTTCTTTGGAATAAATGAAGTATTTTTTTAATTACAACACAGAGTCCACACCATTTATTCGCAAAGTGTTTTTGATGATGTATAAAAATCTTTTTCATTCATAAGCTTAGGTCTGTGATTTTATTTGCGTCTTAATCCCTGGTCTTGGAAAGGTTCAGCGCTAAAAGGTTTAAAGGAAGCATCTACAGGAAGACAATAGGAATATTGAGAATTCCTCTGCGTCATTAGGGAAGCCCAGGATTAGCAGAGACTTCCTGTTTGTGACTGGCTCGGGGGCCAGACCAGCCTGTGATGTCGGCATTAAAGGGAGAAGTCAGCCTTTAAAAACGGGATACCTTAAACAGGCCGGCCACAGGGGACATGTTTTCTTTCCCATGACACATCGAGGCTGCCACTTAGCTCACAGAGAGCACGCTCGGCTCACCTCCCGCTCCCCTTGCCCTGGGGGCCAACTGGCGGATCATAAACTGATACTAAAGAAAGGGCCCTCAAAGGGAAATTTACGATAATGGTTTGTAAAATAACTTTCAAATTACAACGAGCCGAGTGCTCTGTTTTATGTCACCTTGTTATGGTGAGTGCAGCACAGCCACAGGTGTGAGCTGTTTGGCAGAAGGCCTGGTGGTACTGGATCCTCTTTATTCGTTCAAAACAATTGTCTTTCCTCTGCCCTCGTGCTGAACCTTGATCCAATATCTTGTGTTAAATAAGGGAACATTTTAATGGCAGTTAAGACAGTTGAAGATGCGTCATTGCGCTACTGCCCATACAATTGCACAAGTTGATGTTTTGAAAATAAATTAGCTTAACAGAAACACGGCAATTTTAAAAAACAAAAAGAACTCAAAAGTTTTGCTTTTTAGTCCGATCCAAATGTAATTATTTTTCAGAATTGCTAACACTTTTTTTGCATCACACGATCAACAACCGATGTTGCCACTGGTTCAAACCATAAAGATGACGAAAGGAAGTACTAGAAGGACTGTAGCGCGGCATCTTTTTCGCATGAACAAACTTATTTACCTGCGATTTTAATTGCATTTCTTATTTAATGACAACACCACAATTGCTAAATTGCGTATTTTTGACATTAGCTGAACACTGACAAAGTTTTGCACTCATTTATAACAGAAACGAAGCTAGTGACTGAAATACACACCAGCAAGAATTACTATGCTTTTTCTACAGTGAGTCTTTTAAAAATCATATTACTAAATGTATATGGTTCAACATTTATTACCCAACTGTAGTCAATGTACTTTTGTGAAAAACATCTTACCACTGGACAGCCTCTAATAACTCTTGTTAGTCTGAGTTTTTACTGGAACTGAAAAATGTCTTTAAAACTTGTTTTGCTGAAGCGTGCAACAAGCTAAGCTGCATCCAGAGTAAACCTAACGATTAAGAGCTTCATAACTTCAGGGGATTATTTCCACAACATAAATAAATGCAAATGCAGCTGCTTAGGTTGACCTCACTGCAGAACTGAGCTTTTCAGGAAGTTCTTAGTGGTCAGCTGCAGATCACAGGATGATTATAATAACTGAGCAGGCATGAAGTCAAGTTTATTTTTTAAAAATCTTCATCTCCCTAATTGTTCCAATGTACCAACTGGGGTAAGTCTTGAAGATATGTCAATCTCTAAGTTATTAGTTGGTAATTATGTACATTGTTTTTAGTCTGAAACATCAACGAATAAAAGTGTTACAAGTACAATGCTCTCTCACTATTTAAGTGAATGCAATCTTGCCTTCATGTGGATCTACAACTTCATCGATGACATTCAGCGTCCAGTAAACGATTGACTCATGTCGACCACCTACAGGAAGCTGCTGCCTCGTTGGGATAGTTGGCATTCTTGGTGCGTTCTCTGACATGTTTGCTCTGTAACGAACAGGCTTTGAAAGCTTCTGTCAACGGGAGAAATGCCTAATAACGCGGAAAGAGTTTGTCCCGGGTCAAAAGAATTAACCTCTAGTTGTGTGCGGAGCTAAATTTGGATAAGAGCCGGACAAAGAGGGTGATAGTCAGGTCTTTCAAGATTTATTTTGGGTCCCTCCCTCTCTTGAAAACACTTTTCGGTTAATTATGCATGGCCTTCTTGGTATGCGATAGGTTTCCTCCTCCTCGCACCACATGCCCTCTTTGTTGCATATATCTGGACACTCAACATGCTTCCAGATTGGCAAAAAATGAGGCTTTGGGACCTGGTGATATATTTGTGTCATGATGGATGCAGCATAGTAATATTTGTCGAGTATCAATGATGTAGAGGTCGGATGAATGTGAATTGACTGTAAGGACACAAGTCATATTTGAAAAGATCAGAATTGGATTCAAGACCTCATATCAAAGTGGCCTGGGTCACATTTGTAAAAATCCAATCTCTGTTGTTCAGACTCATGAAAAGATCAGAGACAGGCGGCATGAGGGCAAAAAAATGGATGTAGGTCACCTTAGGTCGCAGTGTGAACATAGTGTTGGAGCACAAGAGACAAGGTGGCTTGAGACTCATAAACTCACAGAAAGTCACAAAAATATCACTACAGACAGCAACAAGCGGTTTCTGGAGAACTCAAGCCTACAATCACAGTTAACCAGCCAACCATCTTGTAGCTCCTTATATTCACCAATCTCCTAAAGAGGTGATTGATCCCAGGTGTGCAGGCAGCGCAGAGCCTGCAGAGCTCTCCTGCAAAGATCCTCTCTCAAAGTGAAGTCACACTAACACAGAAAAACACTCACACCAAAATCCTGACAATTTCAAGCATTTATTTAGATTCATTTTTTAAGATTTTGCGTTAGAGCTTATGGAAAATACAACATTAAATTTCTCAGAAAATTACAATACATGAAAATAATAAAGACATTTTATGCAGAAATATATTATATTATAGTCCACTCAATCATGGGAGAAACTGCTGACTTTCCAGTTGTCCAGCACAGTCATTGACATAAAAGGTCTGTGTTAAAGAAGCTAGAGATGTTCACAACGTTCTGTATGAAAGCTGGAAGATTGAGTTGGAAAACCTGCAAGAGAGAAATTAAAGCCTTGAGTGAATTGTGAAGCAAAGCCCAACTAAGATTTGGCTTCAGCCACAGTCAGACGTATCCAGAACACGGGCTACAGTTAGCAAACCACTTCTGAACCAAAGACATTGTCAGATGTGTCTCACCAGGTTAAGTAGACAAACAACTGGAGTGTTGCTTAATTGTCCAAAGGCCTATTTTCACATTCAGAAGTAAAGTTTGCATTTATTTTGGAAAGCTTCCTAAAGGCTTTCATGTACACGTGGTTATGGGACGTTCATATTCGCACACATCTTCCACACCAGGAGAAGACCACATGGGGACACCTCTCCCGTTTCAGTATACCGTAAACATTTAGACACCAAAGAGAGCAACTTTGAAATTTCCATCCATGGGTTTTTAGCCACTTGACAATCTTTGTTGGTATGTTGTGAAAAATCAGACAAATGTACGCAATTTGTCTGAGAAACGCTCCTTAAAAATATATGTGTCACCTGTAGATACAAAAACCAGATAGTTGAAGTGAACTAGTTGAAGGGAATTATCAGCATTGTCATCAGAGCACATACATACACATACACATACAAATGCAGCAACAAACTTCTGACTATATCGTACTGTGTGCAAAATAGTTCGACCCGGGTCCATCTTGAGAACAGCAAACAAGATGACGCTATTTTCATCATGTTCTACATCACTAAGAACCATTTTCAGCGCTGTGGATGAAGATTGGGAGAGCCGTACATTGCTACTCAGAGGTAGGCGTGTATCGGACATCGCACATTTTTATACCTGCGTACACACAGTTGGTGTCGCATAATAAACTGCTTGGCAGGAAACAAGTCTTTTGAGCTGATGAAGTTGAGAATCGCCGCCATCATGTGGATGAAATTGTCCGGATAAGAACTTTTCAGAGACCAAAAAAATGCATTGGAGGAAATGGCTCAGACCCTGGATGAGGATCAGGGACTGTGTACCATGTCATCTGATGTTGGTCCACTGGGTCAATGCAGTCATCTACCAGGACATTTTATTCTTCATGCCTCCTTCTGCTGACAAGCTTTTTGGAGAGTATGATTTCATTTTCCAGCAGGACTTGGCTCACACTGCCAAAGCTACCAAACTCCAGTTCAATGACCACGGTGGTACTAATTGGCCATATTGTAACATAATACAGTATGAAGGTCTGAACTTGGACTTGCTTCATTTCCAAACTTTATATGTGCACTTTTTCATCACAACATTCAGATTTTTAAATATATTTCTTTGATCCCCCCCAAAAAGAGGAAACTATCAACATCTTTACAGGCCTAATCATAACCTTCCTTGTCTGTGTTTATTTCTGTCTATCAAACCTTTTAATTACTAACTGAAAATCAATCTGTTGGAGGTCTTTCATTTGTTACTGTTGGGCCACTTAAATTATTACCTGCATTAAGCCACCAGTAAATCTTTACCACATTTTATTTAAAGAGAAGATGATGGTTGGAAAATTAATTAAGAAATGAAGCTGTCTGCACCGTTCCTTCTAATGCCCTGGCTTCCCCTGACCTCAACTACTGCTTGAAATGATTAGTCATGATATAATTAAATATAATCACTGAAACCATAATTGAATCTTTTATGTTTCCGCTTGCTCAGTATCAACCCTAAGGAAACTGAAGCAGAGAATCAAACTGAGCATTGCCCCTGTGGTGAACTGGATGTTGTTTTTTTGTAAATCTGCCTTTAACAAACACTGTGAAGACTGAATCGAAGAACAAAGCTAATTAGATTTAGTGCAAACACTTTTACCACCGGCTGTCTCTATCTGTCTTCAGGACTGATTGTGCTGTGTACGCTTTTCCTTTTCAAAGCCTTAAACCTCTAGCTTTGTCTGCTCCGGAATGCATCCACAAATATAAGTCTCTGATAGCGCTGCACCTGTTTTAAAAGTTATTTTAGGCAGGCTAAACAATAATCACAGAGTAACTCATCATTAAACCAGAGCAAGGCTATTATAGCTGTTATGTGAGGGTTAGCTTCAGTTCATGTGCACGCCATTCTTTACACAGCTGCAACAACTCACATTCTATGTTTCGTTGTTTAAAGTTAAACAAAAGAAATGTTTTATATTAATGAGCCTGGTGGTGAAAAGTCATGCTATGGCTTTAAAGCAGAAAAAATGTCTGTGAAGTATTTGTACAGAGACGAACACAGTAACATCTGACATGTTTCCAATCAACTTCAGCGCATTTTTAAAGGGAAAGGTACAACTTTTCCATTGCAGTCGTGTTTCGGTCTGTTCATTTTCATGTCTGAAGTTGAGAAATATGTAAGAAAGTGTGATAGTTAGAAGACTGAGAGCAGTTGTTTGGAGACCTAACAAACTGGCAACCAAGACAGGGATTTAACAGTGCTCTGTGGCAAGCCCAATATCTAATTTACTGCAGTAAATGAGTAATTTGTGCTAAAAATGTTGACTTAAACATTAATTTTGCTGTCAAAATATTATTCTAAGGAAATCGTCTGTCATGTCCCCTACAGCGTCTATTTAAGCTGTTTTTCCTCAGATGTTGAAAAAAAATATGACTTTGCTGTTTCTAATTATCTTGGATAAAGATACAGGGAGAAAGTTTGATGAGGCAGATTATTGGTTTCATTTGAGAATCTGGAAATGTCCACAGAGATTCTCTACTTGGCAGATGACGAATAAAAACGCCAAAAAAAAAGCAGCTAAATTATTTTGCTTTCACAAATCTCAGCTGAATTTTCTGCTTAGACGATCTTTAAAAATGTTCACTCTGTACTTCTTTTATTGCTGCCGGTCATGGAAAAAGGATTGAGTGAGAACACATATTTAACATTTTCGCATTAGAAAGGTATTTAATATGTCAAACAACCACTATGTTTTCTGTCCCATATCTGCTTAAAAAAGTAACAGAAACAGTGTTTACATTTGAGAATTTTAAGAATTTTATGTGTTCTGGTTATATGTTGATATGTGTTCTTTGATTAGAAATCTACTGCGTAATTCACCAACAGGTCTATTTCCATTAACTCTCTCTTTGCAAATTCAGCCTTTGTATTAAGTGCAGATCTGCTACAGATTACACACATTTCTGTTTTATGCAAAAGCAATAAATTAAAATGTATGAGTTAAACAAGCATGAGGGAGGACTCCAGTGGGAGAAAGCAGGAGGTAACAATGCGAGGTCCTGTGGTTATTTTGGCCGCTGTAGAATCCATCGATATGTTTATTACAGAGGTTGCTGGTTGCCAGATTTGAGCGCAGCTGTGTGTGAAGGCTGACAGGAATACATATGGGTCACTCCATGTCAACAACCCGAAGCTTGCCCCTTTAAATTTTGACATTGACGTCTATGTTCTAGCCATAAATGTGTTTGCGTCTTAGAGAAATTGCAAACATTGGAACAGATGAAGAGTTATTTATCAAGTTAGAAAAACCTTTAGACTTCGGATTTGATTTCTGTTTTTTTTTTTTCTTATTGGAAAGAACATTTATGGTGAGAAACCACAGACACAAACAGTTTTGTTCCTCGTGGGATTGTGCCTCTCATCCATATGTAAACAAGGATTATTATTTAGTTTTTACACGTGTCCTGTCATGGCATTCAGGTCGTCCTATAGTGAAGCTAGTTGCTTACCTGCCAGGGCAGATTTGCTTTACAAAACGGATCTCAAGACAGAATCCTAATTGCATAATTGACTTTGTGAAAAAAAAATGGACACATCTGGACCTAATCTCTTATGTTATGACCTAAAATGTTTTTCCAGGTAGCATTTTCTCCCTATAATTCTTTCTGAGCAAATAAGTGTTTTGAATTTTTAAATCACAGATTTACTGAAGCATATAAATGATTTATTATGCCCGACTTGCATGGTTTTTACTGTTTTCTGTCATTATAAGATTATTGATTGATTTGGGTATTGCAGCACTCAAGGGATTCCCCAAAACTTGTTTTTTTTTTTGCTTAGGTATTTCCTTCCATCTCTGTTTTTACAAGATAAGCGGATACTTTCATACCTGCTTAGATTAGAATCTCAGCTATCTGGATCAAAAATGTAAAATCCATAACCTGCTGCTTGTAGCCTGGTATTATTGTGCAGACTCTGCTTGAAAGCTTTTCATTTGGCACCACAGTGCAGCAGATAGGGCTCCCCCCACCATGTCTTATCAGCCTATTACTACTTACTTCACACCAATGACACACTTTGAAATTGGCATTGTGTGGGTAATTTTGTCTTTTGTTTGTTTTTGCAGTCACCTGAGTGTTTTTTCATGCTGCTCTTACAAACACTCTGAACCTTTAAATATCACAGTTTGTTGTCTTTTCTTCCCATCATTATACCAGCAACTGAAACTCAGGTTGAAAAAATAAAATTAATAAATTTTAAGCCAAACTGTCTGTTGATAACTTTGAAACAACAAGCTAACAGTTTACGCTAAGATGCTTTGAATGATCTGAGTACCTCGATTATTAAAATTCTTCAAGACAAATGATCTGCCTCGAAGCTTTGTTAGGAAGCCTGCAGCTTCAATAGTCAGAAAGCAAACACCTACTTTGCTCTCAATCTATTTCATAACTATAGGAGTCAAAGAGCTGACCAATAAAAGCATGATTTTTGTTCAAGCTGGAGCCAAATCCCGAAGCGTATCATTTGCGCATTTGGTGTTCAGCTGACATTTCGAGCCTCTTACTGTGCATAAAGGCTTTTGGCCTCAATTAAATTTGATGGACATCTGGGGCCATTGAAGGTATCCTGACCTTTCAGTTACAAGGTGGTTGCTGTAACCACAAGGCCACCCTGCCGCCCGCCTGCAGCTTACCGACGGTTCCTGACTTGACTCACTTATATTCCTAAATGCTAACAGACTTAATACAGTGGGACTCCATGATGTCACATAATGCGAGTGGTTAGAAAAGCTGCTTCTCATTAGCGGGCGCACTGGAACCAATATTATATGTGTGTATTGTGTCCTCACATATGCGTGAACTGGATGCTTATGGTATACAAGCTTAGGCATATTGAAGCGCGTGTGTGTGTTTGACGTGAGACCAGCCGGCAGGGACTTCCCCTCTGTTTGGAGCTAATCCCTGGCTGCACTGCCCAGATTAATGTGCTGTGGGAGCAAGAGCTGACAATTAGAAAAGTGCTTGTTCCTTTTAAGATCTCAAAGCGAAGTCCGCTGTGACACACTCACACCACAAATGTTAACATTTCAGATGGGGACGGTGGAGATGTGAAAACGTAGAAACTTCTCAGAGGATGGTTTGCAGCAGTGCATGGCATGCTTTGCTTTGAACAGGAAGGTGATTGTTTTCATGTTTGCAAATCTCGTTTTGGTCGACTTGCTCAGATCAGACTAATCTCCAAACATTTTAGGAGGAAACTGTGCCCCTCCCGGTCACTTTGAACTCTGTTTTCTGTTAAAGATTGACAGTTTAGACTGAAGAATGGAAACAAAATGTGCGTGTAGGTTATGCATTCTGCAGCCCTATTGCATGCTGCTTCAATTTAAATTCAGCTTTTTTTTGGAACAAGCTTGCTTTATTTTCTATAATTATTTTGGACTCAAGAGATAACACCAAGTACATCTTACACATATATTCCAAGATGTAAAAACATCTGACTGAAATTGCAATTACAATATTTTACATATAAAGAGAGTCTTGTTTCTTACCTATCAAAGATTTTTCACATTTGGCCATTTCCATCAGACATTTGTTTCACAAAAAAATCACCAGATATCCTTCAGAATAAACAAATGTGGTAACTTGATTACTTAAGAAATTAACTAAAACATATTTTTTATCTCTATCAGCAAAGTCTAAACTTTAGGACGTTTTTCAGGTCCAGATGCCAAATATTTGGTATTAGGATATTAGTATGAGGGACTCACCGATGCACTTTTTTCACTTTCGATACCGATACTGATATCTGAGGTTTGGTATCAACTGATACTGATTCAATACATAAAAACAGTACTGAATTCACTTAAAATGTTTCTTTTTGTAAACACAGACAAAAAGTACTAAATTATAAATGTATTTACTAACTGCACTAGCACATCACACTTAAAAACACCAATAGCTTCACAAGCTTGGTCAAACGTAAAAATAACACAACTTTAATTCATTCAGTAGTCAACATATTGACAAAAACAATATGTTGACTACCTGAAACGTAAAAAGAAGTGCAACAGATTTTCTTTCAACTGGTTCAGAAAGAGCAATTAGGAATTCTAAATATATTGTAAAATAAATAATGAAGCAGAATGTTACACAGAGCTCAAAACATAAAATTAAACTGAATACATCTGGCCTCATGGATTGGAAACAGTGTGACCGATACCCGATTTAGAACTTTTTCAATATCAGGACCGATAGAGATATTAATATCCGATTGGTGCATCTCTAATTAGTTCAATACAGTTACATTGTGTGTGTCGTCTAAAGAAGAAGCGTTAAGTCGTTGGCAGCTCAGCTTAGCTCAGCCGATGCTCCTCTCCAGTTATTCAGGTATTTCATGCTGGGTTTACGTTTTGCAAACAGATGTGCCTAAGTTGCTATTAATTGCTTCAATACCGACTTTCAAGTGTGGCAGATTCTTTCAGCTTTCTCACTATTATTGGCATAAACATGTTAAGGTGGCAAAGCCCACAATGTGATGTTAGAAGCCAACATTTGCTTCATTATTGTAGCAAACAGAAGATCCCAATTACAATAGGTCTTGGCAGTGCTTTTGCTTCTTGGTTCCCTGTAATGTTTCCCAGCAAATTTTGCAATATTAAACTTCTCCTTTTATCATGTAACTCAGTAGAAAAACTGGTAGATAACATTCGTTATAATATTTCAGACACCATTTATTCCATTGCTCCCACTAATGTGAAGTCTGTGTCTGGTAAGTAATCTCTGTGGAGAAGCGCCCCACCAGTAAGAAGTAATTATTGAAAGTCTGGACAAAGTCTGGTTCTCTGTGAAATCTACACAGAGAGATTGCAACGCTAACACTCAACACTGAAACACGCAAGGGAATGATTCGCTGAAATCATTAACAAAAGCATCAACAATGGTTGCGTCTCATTTGCCACAGTTGGTAGATTACCAAGCCTTCCTGTGACTCCAGCATCTGAAAACCACTCCAGAAGTTGGCCTGCACTGAATTTGCCAACTTCTTTACAGAGAAAATTGAAAATTGAGAGGGCTAATCTGAACATCAACATCAGTTTAGGTACAGATGATATGTCCTATCAGAAACAAAGGTAGAGAAAATGACAAATATACCCAAACATAAAAACAGCAGTTATCAAACCACTGGTTAGCCTAACTGCAGCATTACAGACCAGTTTCCACCCTTACATTCTACAGCACAATTATTCAAAAAAAGTTGTTTCAACAGTTAAAAAATTTTTTTAACAACGACCAACTGCTTTGACGTCTTATGGTCGGCTCACCACAGTACTGAGACTGCCCTCGTCAAAGTGTTCGATGACATCCACATAAATACAGACCGTGGAAGAACCGCAGTGCTGGTTCTGTTGGACCTCAGCGCAGCATTTGACACTGTTGACCATGAAATATTACCAAAACAACTGGAGAGCCACGTTGGACTCTCTGCTACAGGACTTGAGTGGTTTGAGTCTTACTTAAAGAGCAGAGACTTCTTTCTGTCAATATGAAACTTTTCATTAAATCTATCAACAATTTCATGCGGGGTACCTCAAGGTTCTCCTTTGGGGCCCTTCTTATTGAATAACTACATGATCCTGCTAGCCCAGACTATAGCAAATACTAAGATTAGTTACCATAACTACACAGATGATGCACAGCTGTACATTAAGATGTCACCAGCTGACTTGAACCCGTTCAAATGTTGAGTACATGCATAGAACAAATCAGTGCATAACGTACCATAACTCCCTTCAGCTGAACAGAAACAAAACTGAAGTAATTAGTTTTTGGTCTAAAAAGAAATGATCTAGAGTCAACACAAATAAAATGTCAAATTAAAGAGAAAACAGAGCACTTATTATACAAGTACTTTGTGTTGTACCTAATTTTAATTTGCAACTAATTTAAAAGTCCAAATTTGCATCTACACAAACTAGTTGGGCTTTTTTTTTTTATGATTCTGCAATTACAGTATGGTTCCATATAAAATCAGTCCAGGGGCTGCAGATGGCCCACGAGCCACACTTTGGACACACCAGGACATTTGATTAGTCCTGTAACTTCATCCATCCATCCATCCATCGTCTTCCGCTTATCCGGGGTCGGGTCGCGGGGGTAGCAGCTTCAGAAGGGAGGCCCA
>CAEFZY010006574.1:0-14081 GCA_903066815.1 Brachyrhaphis roseni
AGTATCCCCAGAACCAGTCTCTCCATGGTCTTCATCAAGTGTGATGTGAGAGCGACTGGCCTGAAGTCATTGAGCTCACTTAGATGTGGTTTCTTGGGGACAGGGATGAGACATGATGTCTTCCACATTGTTGGGACTCTCCCGAGCCTAAGACTCCAGTTGAAGATGTGCTCCAGTGGCTCTCCCAGTTCGGCAGCGCAGACCTTAAGCAGTTACCATAGTCCTGATAATCTTGTGGGGGGGGAGAGGGGATGGGTGTGCGTCCGTGTGTGGTTTCCATTGATCCTCTGGGGGAGGGGTACTTGATGTGAAGGTGTGGATTGGGCCATGTGAAGGTGTTGATTGGGCCATTAGGCAAGTGGTGACCGTGGGTGATGGGCAGATTACATCAAACCTGTTGAAGAAATTGTTAAGTTGATTAGCCCTGATCAGATCTGCATCAACAGGGCTGCTGCTGCTTCTATTCCCTAGGCCAGTGATGATCTTCATTCCATCCCAGACCTCCTTCACATTGTACTCCTGTAGCTTCTGTTCCACCTTTCTCCTGTATTCCTCCTTGGCTTCCTTCAGCCTGGTTTTGAGTTCCCCCTGTACGCGCCTCAGCTCTGCCTGGTTCCCCTCTCTGAAGGCCAGCTTTTTCTTATTCAACAGGGTCTTGACACTGCTGGTTATCCAAGGCTTGTTGTTTGGAAAGCAGCGCACAGTTCTTATGGGGACAACAACGTCCATGCAGAAGTTTATGTAGTCTGTTATGCAATGTGAATTTTTGTCAAGATGGCGCCGGAGCTCATGGCTCGCCATCTGATCGTCCTCCTGTTTTGTTTGTGTCTACTGTTCGTTTTCAGTGTTGCTACTAGTGTAACCTCTCGGATTGTGTATGATCGCCAAACACTGCTCAACATCGGAGCCTCCACTGGAAATATGTTACCGACGACCTATGCTATAGGAAAAACCTCGAGGCTGCTATCGGGCATGCCGCAGCATTTTTGTTCCTTCTGGACCTGGCCTTTCCGACGGAGGCGCTCCCACCGGCGAGGAAAACGAAGCAGCATGTTAGTCCGACTGAAGGCTGCCCTTCGTCGCGCTCACTCTGCCTGTAACGGGACGTACGAGCCAGTGCCTCGCCTGTCCGGCAACTTTGGTGCTTTGGATCCTGTGGATGCCTGTCTGCTGCCCGCCGATGGATGCCGGGACAGAGCGTCCAAGCCCTGGGGACCATGTACTGCTAGGCGCCGTAGTCGCGGGGTGAATCCCAGTAACCTGCGGTCTCTCCACCGGGAGCACCAGACGACAGCTGACAGTTTAAACCAGCCCATCTCTGCCAGGTTCGGCTTGATAAATGCCAGGTCGCTGGCTAACAAAACGTTCGTCATTAGGGATTTCTTTTCCTCACATGGATTAGATGTTTTATTTATAACTGAATCATGGACAAATGGTTCGGGTGACTCCAGCATTTTTAACGAACTTGTACCACAGAACTGCAGCTATTTGAACTCTCCATGGATGTCTGGCTCTGATGGAGGAATAGTGACTGTTTTTAAAAGTTGTTTTACTTGTAAACAGCTGCCTCCAGCCTCGTTCGGTAGCTTCAAGCTTAGCCTATTTGAACTCAGCGGCTCTCACTCTGTGCTGTGTGCGGTGGTTTACCGTCCACCAAAATACAACAAAAACTTTATAAATTAATTTTCTGATTTCTTGGCTGATATTTATGCCACGATATGACTGAGTTCTTATTGTTGGCGATTTTAATATTCATGTTTGTTGCCCTACTTTACCTATGTCTCAGTCATTTCTTAATGTTATTGATTTGTTTAACCTTGTGCAGTCTGTGACTGGTGCTACTTATGAACATGGATACACTCTGGATCTAGTTTTATCTTATGGCCTACCGTTTTCTAATTTAGTGATCGGTGATTCATTATTTTCAGACCATATGCCTGTTTTATTTGAAATAACATTGTCCCGTATTAGAGCAAAAAGACGAGCGGCAGGTAATTTCTGTCGCGTTCTGAATCCCACTACATCTGGCCGGTTTTCTTCTGTCTTCAATCAAAACTGCACCACTCCTGAGGCTGTGGGAAACAACACTGAGGAACTCAGCAACTGGCTTCTTTCTACAAGTAAAGCGGCTCTGGACTTGGTGGCTCCGCTTAAATTTAGATTTCCAAAATCCAAGCGTGAACCCTGGCTAAACGAGGTCACCCGGGCTGCCAGGAGAGACTGTCGCAGAGCGGAACGCAAATGGAAAAAGGACAAACTACAGGTGTCCAGTTTTTTCCACTTAAGGCAGCTAGCCAAAGTCAAGCCTTTTCTTTCCAGACAGGATTTTGAAACAGTGATCCATGCTTTTGTAACGACGTGGCTGGATTACTGTAACTCACTTTATTTCGGAGTCAGTGATCTACATATTTCGCAGCTCCAGAGGGTACAAAATGCTTGCTGCTGCGCGTCTTTTAACAGGCACCCGGAAATTTGAACACATTTCCCCTATTTTAGCTTCCTTACACTGGTTGCCAGTACATTTTAGGATTCATTTCAAAATTCTGTTATTCGTTTTTAAAGCTCTAAATGGCCTTGCCCCCTCCTACTTGTCTGAGCTGCTACATCCTTACACACCCTCTTGTTCCCTCAGGTCTGCTAATCAGTTGCTCCTGAAGGTGCCAAAGGCTAAGTGCAAGCTCAGGGGGGACCGTGCTTTTTCTGTTGCAGCTCCTAAGCTATGGAATGACCTTCCATAAGACAGGCCTCCTCACCTGCTGCTTTTAAGTCCCTGCTAAAGACTTATCTTTTTTCCTTGGCTTTTGACACAATCTGAGATGTTTTTCCGCTTGCCTTATTTCTGTCTGTGAATGCATAAGTAATTTGTGTTTTTCTCTTGTCTACACTGTATTGTACTGTCTTTCTGTGACTATGTTATAGCACCTTGGTCCTCATGGTGTATGAAGTGCTTTATAAATAAAGTTGGTATGGTATGGTATGTGTGACCTCCTCCAAGTCTTCTCCACTCAGTAGTACATTCCAGTCAGTGGACTCGAAGCAGTCTCTTAAAGCCTTCTCTGCTCCTATTGTCCACTTCCTGAAGGTGCGTGTGACAACTGGCAGCCTCTGTACTTTCGGTTTATACACTGGCTGTAGGTGAATGAGGTTGTGGTCTGATTTCCCTAGTGTGGGAAGGGCGGTGGCACAATATGCATCCCTCACGTTTGAATACATCAGGTCTATTGTTTTGTTTTTCCTTGTCGGGCAGTCAACAAACTGGTGGAAATTGGAGAGTGTAGAATCCAGTGTTATATGGTTGAAGTCGCCAGAGATTGCAAAGAAAGCGTCTGTGTGCTGAATTTGGAGCTTCGCTATTGTGGAGTGTATGACGTCACACGCTGCATCCGGGTTAGCACGTGGTGGGATGTACACACAGACAACAATGGAGTGTGAGAACTCTCTTGGTACATAATACGGTCGGAGGCTAACCGCTAGCAGCTCCACATCCTCACAGCACACAGTCTCTTTGATAGTGACGTGGCCAGGGTTACACCATCTGCTATTAATGTAAATCACCAGTCCCCCTCCCTTCTTCTTGCCAGAAAGTAGCGTGTCTCTGTCTGAACGAGCCACACTGAAGCCAGGTAGCTCAATATTAGCTGTTGGGATGCAGCTCATTAGCCACGTCTCTGTTAGGCATATTAAGCTACAGTCTCTATATAGAGTTTCTGGTTTCTTACCAGTGAAGCCAGTTCGTCTGTTTTGTTGGAAAGTGAGTTCGCATTCCCCATCAACATAGATGGGACTGCAGGCTTGAATCTCCACTTACTGTCATGTCGCCTTTTCCTCACGCGGAGTCTGGCTCTGCAGCCCCGGGAGCGAAACAGCTCCTCAGGGATCTTCACACGAGCGCATCCGGCGTACTTTCTTAGCTCAAACAACTGTTTCCTTGTGTAGGATAATCTGCTGTCGCCAGAGCAGTGATCCATATCCTTAAACTGTGTAATCCGAAGTAGGAATCCAAAAAGAAATTCGACGAAAAAACACTAAAAACATAACAAAACACGGAGCTGCTGGGGATGGCTGCCGCTCGCGTCGGCGCCTGTCACAGTATTTGGTATACTTCCTTGGGACTTCGTGCTTTATTTGTCAGGTTCTGTGTTTTTCTGTGTTTATTTTTGAAGTTTCTGTGTTTTCTGTGTGTTTATTTTGAGTTTTCTGTGTCTCTGTTGTGCTGTCTCCCCTTGATTGTTCCCAGGTGTGTCTCGTTCCCTGATGTGTATTTAGTGTCACCTGTGTCTCTGTTCAGCAGCCTGTTTACATGTCCATTTGTTTGCCCTGTGCTACCTGTGCTGAGCCTTGTTTCCGCTCTGCAGTGCTGCCTCGGTTTTTGGACTGTTTTCCTGTTTATTCAACATTAAATCATCATTATTCACATCTTACCTGGGTCTCCTGGCGTCTGCCTCACCACCTCACATCACCACTTTATGACATTATTGTAGGCATGACAGGCATGCCCTGGATAGAGGAGGACGACACGTCCCTCTCGGACTTGGCTGGTTTGGCACAGTATTGCTCCAGCAGGTTGAGGTCACAGCTACTGAAACAACACTCCTCTACAAGCCCACGGTTCTGGGGGCGCCGATGATTGCTATTCCTGCTGTTTGGCATACTGAACTAGAAGCCTCTGTCTTCGCAGGCAAACTGCAGTGCATCCACCAGCTCTCCCCCGCACAACGTCTCTACCGAGGCCATTTCCACAACGTAGCGTGTGAGAACCAGCGCAAAGAGCAACGCACGGCTGATCGAGCACATTTTCTTGACCCAGCACCGTTCAAGTAATGAATTTTGACGTTGTGACGCAAGCTGTACATGCACAACCTTTCTTTGAGAACCCATTTCTTTAGTAGGGCTGCATGGGACTACAGTTGGTAGCACTGTTACCTTGCAGCAAAATGGTCTTGGCTCAAATCAAATCAAAAAATGAAGAAACTGTGACAGTTATAGTTTACATATTTATTAATATTTAAACATTAAAAATCAAATATAAAAGCAGGAGCATGTCTCTCCACACAGTAATAATATTACTATTAATAATAAGAAGAATTTTTAGAAAACTAAAACTAGAAATATGGGGGCCAAATGTGTACAAATACTTTGTAAGCGAGCATACATGAATAGTTGTTACCCCTCTGTTAATGAATGAAAAGCCCACAGTGGTAACTGGATCTCATCTCTGCAAACCCTCTTCTGTCTGAAGAGCCGACAGTCACATGACCAGGCAGAGACGTCTAGATGAAATAAGAGCGGAAAAGATGATGTGAAAAACTGAGAAACACCATAGCAAAGAAAAACTTAAAATACAACATATAGACACAATTCAATAATAATATGTTTATATTTCATCTTTCTCTTCAGCTTTGTCAGTTTTCACATTTTCCTCATTCATTCAGTTTATCAGATTATTTTCCTGTCTCGTCTCTTATCAGTCTGCCACTATTCTTAGACAAAGACATTAGAATGTATATGACAAACTGAAAATGTACAATTTAATAAATAAAATTAGATTAGTTTTCTTTTAGAATTTGGTTATTTTGAGATGAGGAGCTGGATTCTTCCTAGTAAAAGCTTAGTAGAAATATAGGGTAGGGTAGGGTTAGGGTTACCCTTTATCAGTTGGTGAAATCTCAAAAATGCCATATTTATCAAAAAAGAATAAATGTTTGGACTAAACGAACAGAAGAGAATATCTCTACATCCTCATCAGTTTCATTTCATGCTCTTCTTCATTCAGTTTTCTTGTCACTGAGTGATTCCATTGTTTGTGAGAAACTTTAATAAGCCCAATGTCAGGATCTGTGTTTTTCTGTGTTTATTTTTTTGAGTTTTCTGTGAATTTATTTCGAGTTCTGTGTCTCTGTGCTCTCCGTGTTGTCCTGTCCTCCCCTTGATTGTTCCCAGGTGTGTCTCGTTCCTTGATTAC
Source organism: Brachyrhaphis roseni (assembly GCA_903066815.1). NCBI lineage: Eukaryota > Metazoa > Chordata > Actinopteri > Cyprinodontiformes > Poeciliidae > Brachyrhaphis > Brachyrhaphis roseni. The sequence goes on from CAEFZY010006574.1 coordinate 5,963, forward strand.
CCACTGTGTATTTAGTCCCACCTGTGTCTTTTGTTCCTTGTCGGGTCCTCGTCTGATGTCAGCTAGTCTGTGTATGTGTCCATTCGTTTGCCCTGCGCTACCTGTGCTGAGCCTTGTTTTCCGCTCTGCAGTGCTGCCTCGGTTTTTGGACTGTCTTCCTGTTTTATTTTTTATTAAATCATTATTCGCTATAACCTGGGTCTCCTAGCGTTTGCCTCATCTCACCACCACACCCACCTCATGACACCCAAACTCATTTCTAGCTTAGAAAATACAACCCGATGATCACCAGTTAATTCCGAAACACCTTCCTTTACAATGAATTTATTTTAACCATCCCGTTAATATTTCTCTCACTTTGGCTAATTCTGTAGCTGTTCATTGTGCTCTCGTCTGGTTGTGTTTAATAAAGCTTAGTTTTATTTTACCGTGAACCAAAGCTTTATAACGGTAAGAATTAGCCCAGTTCAAACAAAACACATTGATTCACAAATACCGTATCAGGTCAGCTGGTCAAAGCGCTCCTCTTCCAGCTTGTTGTCCTTTCTGCGCTGCTCTTCTTGATTCCTATTGGCTGTTGGTTCTGCTGCTCTTCTTCTTCCCTGTAACGTTAACAGTAGCGCGAGCAGCTACCGTAACTGCTGTTGTTGCGCGCAACACGCTCACTCGCACCTTCTACTGCCTGCCGAGCCGGTGGAAAAGGGGCTCCGGCTACCGTAATAACGATCTACGTATAGGAAACTTTTTTTCCCTCATTCATAAAATCGGGAACTTTTCCGGGACAGGTCGCCTAAAACGGGGACTGTCCCCGGAAATCGGGGACGTCTGGTCACCTTTATGTATGTGTGGCTTCTCTCTGTGTACTCTGACTTTCTCCCGCAGTTCAAAAATAACATGACTGTTTAAATTGTACCTGAATTGTTCTTATGTGTGTGTGTGGGTGTGTGTGTTTACATGGCTGTCCATTCTGTGTCTCGGTGTTGCCCTGTTACAGACGTGTCCAGGTGTACCCACCTCTTTCCCAATGACCACTGGAGATATGACCCTACGTATGGATGGATGTTCCTTTAGTATTTCAATGAATAATGAAGAAACAAATATTTGTGTTAGCTAATGATGCTAATATTAAATAACCTGGTTGTTGAGGTCTACAATTGATAGACCTTTTAGTTTTTCTAATTGTAACTAGGACATGGAAAAGTTGTGATTAATGTTCATAGATCAAAGTTTGATTTAGTGCGAATTTGAAAACCATGACACTATAGTTCCAAACTAGCCTACAATGGACCTCCAACTAGCTAGCTTAATTAGCTCAGAATAGTCTGCTTGCAGTGATCCAACACAGCCTGAAAAATACAGTGTAATACAATTACTTTATGCTTTAGTCTTGCCCTATTCACTGGTTTGCATAATTACAGGATAGTTAGCCAGTGAATAGCCCTGCTGTTAGCAACAGTTAAGCTTGCAATTAGCCTGTAATTAGCCAGCGTAGCATTTAAAGGCATTCAATGAGAGGACGTTTTAAAATGGCCTGCTTGGTCTTTTTCAAACTTGGAAAATGTTGATTTGTCTTCACTTTCTCAATCACATCAGGCCTGATGATGAAAACAAAACCTTAGCTGAATCTGAAAACAAGATTTATTTGTTCCTTTTGTCCCATAACAATTTAATATTCATATGTTTTTGACCATGGTAGATTGGGGAAATAAATCATACAATGACTGCCTGTCAGTTGGTGATGTGGCCCGGGGGCCCGGTGTGTAATATTATTCATACGGTATTTCTTTGTGTGCTATAGCTTGTTCAAGGCTCAGCATGAGAGCAGTTCCAAGGATAAAGATATATAAATGTTTTCACTTTTAAAAGAAATATTGTGTACAAAATCTATAAAATTAATAGATTTTATAAAATGAGAAATGGGCTAAAAATGACATCGTTCGGTTATAAAATACTCCAGAATATTCAGGCCAGTCTCTTAGGGGCCAGCAAGTTTACTGAAATAAAGCTCCTCTGCAGTTAAAACACTCTAATTATGGAAGAACATTAGAAAAAAGGGGCACAAGGTCAAGTGTAACAACACAGTGCTGCCCACAGACGTGCCTGCTTTTTAATCGGCTCTGTGTGATCCAGTAGCTCTAAATATAGATGAGAGTCCACTTAAATATGCTGATATTCTATTATCTTAGTTAAAGTGACTGTTCTGAACCACCAACTCAAGTGACATATTTCTCAGATTTCTGGGAAAGTTCATGTGCCTATGATTGTTATGTAACTGTAATTTTTACCTGCTCACTATTTTAAGTAAAAGTTTTTTATATTAGTGACAGTAGCTACAGTTTTTTTTTTAAATGTGAGGTTTTCAAATAAAACTGGATCTGAAGCTAAGCATGTTTTCAGTAATAGCCAATTGTTTCAGCAGCAAACATTATGTCTTTATATACATTTCTGTAGTTTGCAAACAATAATTAGAACGTTTAACATTTTGTTAATCCACCCACTTTTTACAGATCAACACACGTTATCGTTGATACTGAATTGTGTTTTAGTTCTCTTGGCACAAATTTAATAAGATATGTTTCATAACGTTGATTATTATATATGTATTGTCAAAAACAAAATATGGAGTGGCATGTACTCTGCTGTTACATTTGTTTAGAGTACTTGTATGATTAAGATTGGACTATGTTCTTAGATCTGCGAGAAAATCTTTTATACTGAGATTAGGCACCTTGGACTTGGGTTTGTTCAGGCTCATCTTCGGTACAAAACCTTTCCATGGCAGCAGGTTTTAGTTTAGAACAAACTTCAGTAAACTGTAAAAATTAAAACAAGCAGAGACAAGCAAACAATAATTGGTATGCTTAAGTACTCTGGCTTACTTAACTCATTTGGAATCATAATTAAACATCACCTGGGACATTTTAACACTGAATGTAATATAGAGAGGGGCTGCACAGTGATGCAGTTTCTGCACAGAGATAGGCACTGTCAAGTTTTCGTTAGGTTTGATTTTTTACTGTGCATCCAAACTTGAAAAGGATAGTCTCTTTTGTGAAATATAACTGGTATTCACTCCAGGAGTCTTCGTTTTAGTTAGTCCATCTTTATTTTTAAGGATGGTCACCACAAATATTAACCTCCAACCATACAGGTGAAAACCCTCAAAAGAAACAGAAACATCTAATTACATTTTGAAATCAACAAGGCAAATACACTGTGAAAATAACAAAATAAATTTCCATTGCTTTAAATAATTTAATCCTAAAGAATAATAGAAAGTATTTGATAGTCAATTTAAATTTAAATTAATAAATAAATTAGCATTTTTAACAACATTTACTTCCAGCTTTGACCAATAAACACCAAGTGTATAAATATATAGATCTTTTTCTTTTTATTTATAATATAAACTATCAATCAGTTAATCAGAGTCAGTCCATGTGAATGAGCAACAGTACTCAGCTTACCGGCTGTCCTTCACAGTTCTTTTCTTGAAACTTTTACACAGTTTGCACCTTGCATTCTATCAGCACTGTTTGCTACACATGCTGTGCAAATTTCTCAAACAAGAGTGGGAGGTCAGCCACTCCAGAAGTATACTCTTTGATTGTCAGAGATTGACTCCACCTGGTTCCCATCTCCAGCAGGCAGAGCAGAAAGAAGAAGCAGAGGGGAGTGGCTTCCTGGCAGTTCACCAGAACACCTTTTGTTCTCCATTTGTTAACATAGTTAGTCGAGAACCCACAGAGTTCCCAAACAGAACACTTCTGTTGTAGTTTGGTGTAGAACTTAGATTGCTGCTCTGATGTATAGTACACAAATGTTCAGCGTTGGTAAAGTTTTTAAAAGAGGTTTTATCCGTTCCCACGTGTGTAATGAAGAGAGTGCTGGACCAAATATTACATGTAAACTGCCTGGTTGGAAACACACAGACACACTGAGGACGGAACATGCAAAGCGTTTCTATTCAGAGTGACTTCCTACTAAAATATTAAGGAGTTGCAAACCACAAAATAACCTCTAGAATATTTTTGCTTTTACTCAGTTACTTTGACTGAAAATGTTTCACATCTTTTGTTTTCAGGTTGCATTATACATAATTCCTAACACACTCCCTCCCACCTCCATTTCTCACCTGTTTCTGGGTAAATAACCTCACAAAACAAATGTGACAACAAATAAAAGGTTCATAACCAACCACTCATATCAATCGCTTTGATAGTTTAGAGACTGGAGGGATTTTTAGAACAGCATCAATCCTCTTCTGGTTCCCCTCTTTCTGATCCTCTGGGATTAGCCATTAGCTTGTCAGCTATTAGCTAACTTATTCTCACATGAATAAGTACTATTATAATTGAAATCCTGACGGGAAATAATAAAAATTGCTACCTATTAATTTAACTTCACTGTTTCTTTTTTTTTTTTTTTTTGTAAAGAGCACACATTGCTTTTTAGCTTTAATTATACTACCAGAGACCTAGCTAGCCATGAACACGCCCATTTCTGAATATTAGCTCAAACTCACCCATTTGTGAGTCCTTGTTGCCGGGCCAAACGCCATGTCTCATGAGTCGGAAGTCAACAATAAACTTTAAAAAAAATCCTTCCTAATGACAATAACAGAAGCAGAAACATGGAGCATATTTGCATAAACGAAAACAACCGCAAGAAACTGTGTTTGAACTAGAGATTGCCTGCTCCTGCCATTTCTCAGGCATGGCATCTTTTTTTTTTTTGATGTGGAAGGGTAGGAAAGTCAATTGAAAGTTAATTCCAGTGTGTTTGATTAATGGGCGCTGGAGGAAGGCGCTCTAATCTGTTCAACTGTTTCATTTCGAGCGACACACACAAGTAATTATTCCCCCGCTTTCTCCCAGAGTAAATGTTTTTGTTGCGGGTTGCCATCGTCTGACAACAGCTGTCTTTCCAGGCTCCCTCTAAAGAATGTGAGGGGAGTAGGTGCTGGAGGTATTGTCTGTGTTTTTTTTTTTTTTTGTTGTTGTTGTTTTTTTTTGTTAACAGATGTACAGTTTTGGCAATTCTGGAGAAAAAAAAAGTACAAAAATGAAAGAGGCAGAATGATTTTAGTCAGTTAATGCTGCAGGTGATGCTGGAGTTTTGCTCTTCAGAAGGTAACGACAGAGCAGCAAGAAAAATAGATGAAGAGGTGAAAACATTCTGCTCAGCCGACTTGTGCAGTACAGCGCCTTGCCTTTGTTCTTTCTTCACCTTCCAGTCACAAAGTTAAACGTGCTTCATATGGATTTGATGTGATGCATAATTGTGAAGTTGAAAGAAGAAGATACAGCACATCCATCCATTTTCTATTCCTCCTTCATCATAGGGCCAGAGTTGCCTGTCTTGAGTTCTCATTGGGCGAGAGGCAACGGCGCGCCGTGGACGCACATCACCAGTTCATCACGAAGCAACACAGAAACAACCCGAACAAAAAACCATCCGTGCGCCCTCAAACCTAACCTAAACTGGTTGTTGGATGAAGCAGGTGTACAAAAATAGAACAAACCAGACATACTCTTAAAATTTTTTACAAATAAACTTTGCAAAATTGGAACATTGGCCAACATATTCTATGCGTATCGATGATGGTACTCGTCAAAATGTAACGTTTGCCACTGGTTTCTCAGTTGTTGACTGTATGTTGTTTTTATGACTTCTTATTCTTCTTTCTGATGTAAAGCACTTTGAACTGCCTTGTAGCTGAAACGTGACACATAAATAAACTTTGAAATATATGAAAATTGTGGCGGTCGTTCATACTCCCCCCCTAGTTTTAAGAGAACCATTATTAGCTAGCCAGTGCTTGTGGATGAACTGGTCTTCTTAGAGCTATATTCTAATAATGGCTTTCTTCTTCTCCTGTGTGACTAACACTCACTTTGCCTTGTCTGTGAGTGGATGGTCATGTATTAGCAGATTTGCAGTTGTGCCATTCAGGTAATATTTTTTTAAGTAAGAAGGGGGGTAAAAAATGCCACCATGGAATATGGCAATTCCATTTTCAGGTGATAAAATGATCAGTGGGATGTTCAAAGTAAGAATGTTGTTGGATCATTCATAGTGGGAAAATTTAAGGTTACTAGAATTATTAGCTGAATCATTGCATAGCGGTATGAAGATTCTTGTGTGAAGCATGAGCTCATGGAAAAGACGTCTGAAGGAGGTTAGTTTCTCTGTCCTCAACATTACAAATAAGTCACTGAATTGTTTCTTTATCTCTCATGGCTCCTAGTGAAAAAAGACATGTGCTTGCTGTCTGCTGTCTGTTCTGTAACTATGTGAATGGAATGAAACTCTAGCTGTGTTCTGGTTGAGGCTCTTTCTTCTGACTGCAATCAGTGAGCAGAGCCTTCGAATAAATACTGATTAAGGATATTGTCTTTTTCTGGTTCTTGAAACAGTTTTCCCTCACTCTTTGTTAAAGGAAAATTTCCACAACACACCTAATCTTATTTTAAACTTCTTCAAAACCGTCTGCTTTGTTCCCGGCTCCCTGATGTTCTCCAACAAACCTCTGAGGCCTTTGCAGAATTACTAAGATTTCTGCTGACGTCGGGATTATTTGGGGATGAATGCAAAAGAAGTCTGTGACCGTAAGGTGATAAAATGTCACCAACGTTCTGAGATTTTGCCCTGTTGCACTTGTATTATGTGACAAAGGTCTGAAATAACAAAAATGAAGATGTTTACTGTAAATGTGACAGATGTGCCTTCATTGCAGATGTGCATTTTCTCTTGTCCAGTTCAACTCACAAACAAAACACAGTATTTTTGGGGGGGGGGCGTTTGTTGTTGTTGTTGTTTTCTTTATTCTGTTTTCTGGTCTTGTCTGAGTTTTGCGCTTTGTGTTTTCCAGCCCAGTTCCCTGCTGCACAGAGCAAAGTTCTGGCCCATGCTGATTTCCAGTGCATGCAAAGAGCTCTTGCACACAAACAGGTGCTCATGTGGAGCACGGCATAAACAGAATTTAACCTAATTTCAGTTTAATCACATTAATGGTTTTAAATTTTTTATAAAACTCATTGGATTTCATTTAATTTGAAAAACATCTCTCTAAAGATTTTTTTTCCCCCACCCCACCCATATGCTCCCTTTCCTTCTCACTGCTAACCTTACTGTCTCTTTCCATTAAGCCTCCTCCCTGCTTGAGTGGCCAGACTGGGCTTTAATAGAAACTGTGAGCATAAATGATTTAATATCCCTGACTGAATAGGGTTTTCATTTCACCACAGACATTATGGGAATTCATTTAGCATTGGGCCAAAAAATAATAATAATTCGTGCGGCACCATCAACAATGTTACAAGATATTTATGGCTTTCCACTAATTTCATTTCCTTGACTTGTTCCCCCTCCGAGTCCTCCCCTGCACGGTGCGGCGATAACACCCGCGCTGCAGTCCATCACGCCGGGCACGCCAAAAAAAAAAAAACAAGAAAACATCAAAACACATTCATAACATGCTTACTCTTCCATAATAAAGCAATATGAGTCAGTGTGATGCACGGCGGAAACATGACAAGTGGATTCATTAGCCGCGCGGCCCATATTTTATGCATATTCGCCTCTTCACCCCCCAACCCCATTTCCTCTGCTCTCATTATCACATTGTGCACGTTCACAAAAAAAAAGAAGAAAATGTGGAAAAAACAACGGATAACCTCCGTGGCATGAGGGATGGACCGTTGCTCCTGCACTGCTTCATCTCTGCGGAGGCAAGCAGGATGCATAGAGAGTAATTGTCTTCTGTTAGCACTGTGAGCAAACACAATGCTTTCAAAGCAGCAGCAGTAAATAAAGCAGAAGAAATGCCACTTAATTTGCGATATTTTCCTTTCAGCAGATGTTCAGTTTATCTCAGCTTGAAAGGCTTTGTTAGAATTAAATTACCTTCAAATGTTTCTCCTCAATTAAAGTTTGATTAATTTCGACGCACAGCTCAATAGGTAGGAGGTGTATCATGGGGAGATAACCGCTTTCAGAAATAATAACACCTTATCTTGCACTGATTGTTCCTATTTATATAAATATATATATATATAGGAACAATCTTATATATATATATATATATATATATATATATATATATATATCATTAGGC
>CAEFZY010006575.1:0-13372 GCA_903066815.1 Brachyrhaphis roseni
TCCATCCATCCATCCATCCATCCATCCATCCATCCATCCATCCATCCATCCATCCATCCATCCATCCATCCATCCATTTTCTTTACACCCTTGTCCCTAGTGGGGTCAGGAGGTGCTGGTGCGGGGTACACCCTCCTTTCTCATGGCTTCAGGCAAACTGCAAGTGGGATTTCTTATGGTCTTTCTATAATAATGGTTTTCTTTTTACTTATACTCTTCAATTATAATATGCCTTAATTTCTGAGGCTTGTAATGTAAAATTGAGTTTGTTTATTCTACTTAAAGTACATTATTTCGCGTATTATTCTCCTGTTGACTTTGTATTGGATTCTTTTGTTTTCTCTGGATTTTTGTAAGTTGGCTTTCTTTTCATTGAATATATTCACATCAGTACGCCACACCTCTCATCTGCAGCAGCATTTGAGTCCTCATCTTCAACCACAAACCATGACATGAGGTTCTATGGAACACCAGGGATCAATCCAATACTAGAGCTGGGTAGGTTTGATCAGAGTAACTCAGTTTTTAGCCCTGCTTTCTAAAACGAGGCCTTCATGGAGCCAGCTGCACATTGTCTGAAAAAAACAAAAAACAAAACAAAATATAATGCTCAAACATTGCCACGTCCTTTGTACTTTTGTCCAGTAGTAATATCATCTGTTGATCGCATGTCTTGTGTGATGCGAAAAAAAAGCATCACACTATAGAATAACCAAGAGTACTTTCCATAGTAGAGAAAAAGAAAACAGGTAAACAACTCTGAGTCAGTAGTGCCATCCATGGGATGAAAAGGAGAGTGCACATTGCTGAAGCAGCAGTTTCTTTGATGCTTTGTCCAGGAAAGATACAGGGAGGCCAAGTGATTATCCATAGAGAACATTAAGGTATTAGTAATAGCTCAGTCATTGCCCCCTCCTTGCAGGACAGATGGTTGAGTATTAAAACAGAGAGCCAGGTGTAGCTCTGATGGAGAGAAAAGACGAGCTGAGAATGAATATAAGGTTAATAGTAACTGTAATCGCTGATAATAAATATTAGTCAGATGAAAACAGAGAGAGAAAGAGTCGTCAGTATGTCCTCTAGCTTCTAGCAAGATAATCATAACGAAAGCTCAAAATCACCCACTGTAAGTCACTCTATTGTCACACATGTTTATGGAAGCCACAATGCAGGGAGTGTGAGGAAGAAGCAAAATAAAGATGTTTAATAATACAAAGGTAAACTTACAAAAGCAAAGTCCAAGAAACCAGAAAGATGAACTAAAGAAAATAAATAGGTCCAAAAACAAACCTAAAGCAGTGAAGTAAAGAACAATAACAACCAGAGAGCTTATGTATGGACAGAAGAGTGGAGAATGATAGTGGATGCAGATGTGGGAGAGAGCAAACAGCAGACTGGGGAGAGGTGAGTAATTAACACAAACGAAGCCGAACTGGACACAAAGCAACGAAACAATGGGGAATACAGACAGTATTTAAAGAGAAATATATCCAAATGAGTAAAGAATAGAACACAATAATAAATAAACTAAGACATTAAACACAAAGAAGTGTACTGGAAAGATCTTTTAAATAAAGATCAAAACAATCAGAAGTGATTTGAGAGAAACCCCAATACTTGTGGTTTATCACAACTATAAGCTTAGCTTTATCAGCAATAAAAAAAAAAAAAAAAAAAAAAACTTCAAGCCTACTCTTAAGAGTTGACAGGGTGTCTGCTTCATGAGGCTAAGTTGTAGTCTCAAATTTAGAGGTTTGCATTCAGTGTGTGTAAGCCAAACAAACAATGCGGCTTTTATGCTTGATATGTAAAAGAGAGCTCTCAGAGGGTTCATAAAAATGCTGGTGCAGGGGGTCCTGATCTATAAGAAACCCTTTTAAATTGTCTGGTTTGAATCGTGGCAAACTGCATGGTGGCGGGTTGCAGGATCGGAACACCCTGGATGGGAGTCAAGCCTCTTTTCCAGAGATAAAAATCTAGCACTGCCTGACCTATCGCTAACATGCAGGTGCGGGCACATTCCTCTTGCCTAGTTCATTGCATCAACTATTAGCATAGCTGTATCCCCAATTACACTGCTGTAATTTTAAATTCCAATCTATAAAGACAAAAAAGTCAAGCTTGTTCAGATATTGCAAATATTATCCATCCATCCACCCACCCACCCACCCATCCATTTTCTTACACCCTTGTCCCTCGTGGGGTCTGGAGGTGCTGGTATTGCAAATATTAATAAAATATATTTATAAAACTCAACGACTTGGTCAAAGTTCCTAATATCGGTAGTAGTCAATTTTTTTTTACATTTTAAAATGGAGCTGATGAAGGTTCCCCAGGTTCTTTTTTTCTTTTTTTAAAGTGAAGTAGCCCTTTATTCCGGGTCATTGAGCTTCTAATCAGACACCAACTTCAGTGTCGTCTCTGCTTAGCGATTTGAGGGTTTAGGGAAGCTGTCCACTACAATCTCTATGCAAGAGTACCCTCTTCCCCCCTATGTGGGCTACCCAATGATAGAAACAGATGGAAGAAGGCCGACCAATGAGAGAGGCCGGATGACAATCAATGGAAGTTTGAGTTTGAGAGTTTTGAAATCGCCAAGAAAAAACTGAAAGGAGGAAGAACGGGAAAACTTACAACCGTAGCAGAAGTACTATAAAAAGCAGATTTGTAATTATTAACGTTGTTGATTGTTAACGTAAAAGCTCTCTTCCTCCCTGTGTCTCTCTCTCCCCTCGCCACCCCCGAAGTCAACGCAGAGCGGAGCGGAGCGGGGTGGCAGGTGCTCAGTTGTGGGAGACACTTTGCTTCAGACGGTCTCCTCGAAGCTCAAACAGGGCGCCGACTTCCATCGAGACGGTGGAAAAAACCGCCTGAAGCTTACTTCAATTAGGAAGAGAATTCCAGTGAGTACAAACTGAATGATTAAGATATATTTGAAGTGGCGTAGTTTTGTCGGAAGCCGCTGAAGACTGGGACGGAAAAAAGCGAAGAAGTCTGAACCGGCGTCACAGCAGCTTTTACGTTTAGACCCACTAGTTGTATTTTCATGTATTTACAGCTGTTTTTGTTTTCAATTCAGTGTATACAAATCCCCTCCCCCCGATGAAACAAGTTGCAGTTTTTTTTTTTTTTTTTCCAAACCTGTGTGTCGTAAATTTCCCCCGTTCATTGCTCGCTGCTGCTGGCGCATCACAGCGAGACCAGTGAAATACGAGAGAAGGAGACGATCCTCTGGAAGAGCGGATAGGATTTACTACTAGTGTTAAAGTTGAGAGGGGAAAAGAGCAAAGTGGTACCTGAGATTAAAACGAGGCACAGGATCTAATTTTTTTCAACCCAAATCCAGAGTTATTCACAGACTCAATTAGTAGATTGTTTTTTTTTATTTTTTATTTTTTTTATGAGGAGATCACAGATGGGTAGTTTTCGTGTTTGATCACGTCGCTGTCAGTTAAGATCCTCAGGACAATAAATCCCCAGCGAAAGGCATCAAAACAAGCACGGATTTGATGTTTGTTTCAGAGAATAAGCCGATAAACACACTTGAGTGTATTAATCAATCCACATAAAAAAAGAGGCATTGTGGGTCTCAAGCTCTCTAGATCGCAGTGAGAGATTACGGTTTTCTAAAACCTGCCTTTTTTGACCGCTTGGATCGGGAAGCTCGCTGAAAGGCTTGACAGTGTGGTGGGGGGAAACTCCTGGATCTTCTCCCCTGATCTGCGCTGCCAGCTTGTGGCGCACCGAAACACCGAGGCTCTTCTACCGCAGCACACCGCGCATTGCAGGAAGAGCTGCTGGAGCAAACAGGACTTTCTCCACCGCTTTTACGCGAGAGATGAACCCGGGAGGGAACCGGGAGAGATCCCGGAATGGGAATCTGCCTCTTTTCCTGATGATCCTTCTCGCCTGCAGTTGCCACATGTTGCACGGCCAAGGTAAGAGAGCTGCTTTTGACTTATCTGAAATCATTCGAGAGAAAATAAATGCATAACGGCTTTTTGTTCAGTGAAAAATATATTAGAAAACATCTGCTGACAAACCCATTACTAACCACAAAGAACAGGAGAGAGGTGAGATAAAGAACCCTCAACTAGAAAAACACAATGTTTCATCAAAGTCAGTCTGGCAATTTGGAAACATATTTAGAGACTCTGCTTTTCTTTTCTATTTAAGTCCAGATATCTGCATAACAGGCGAATAGGTATAAACAGCGATTACTGTAATCCATAGAAGCAAGGGTGTAACTTTGTGCTGCTAGTTGGTGTGTGTTGAGGAAGATGCCTTTTCTGTGCTAAGAATACAGCCAGAACTTACCATACAGTCTTATTCAATAAATTAGGATACACATCCTGAAAAGACTTGTCAGATTAATAGTATCTTTTGAAAATGTAATCTTTTAGCAGCTATTAAAACATACTAAGAGATATAAAGTTGTTAAAACATTGGTTGTCTAATTAATTTATGTAATATCTTTCACTTGGTGATGGAATTACTAAAAAAGGAACTTTTCAGTAACATTCTAATTTATGGAATGAGTCTGTATATTTGCTCAATGCTTGTTTACAGTTGAAAACAATTACAAGATTCACCAATATTTTCTGTAAAGAATTATCACAACAATATAGTTGCCTTTTACTACCTGATTTTACTGAGTGTTCAAAAAATTGAGCACTTCACACAAGACAGGGCAGTTGGGGAGTAGAGTGACCATCGATATTACTGGATTAGACGTCATCCATTAGCCATTACAGCTAGTGATGTGAACCTGCGGACGCCATTACTATGCATTGTTTGATGTCTACTAAACCAGACTGTTCCAACGCAGGATGAGCAAGAATCTGTCACAAAAAATGGTTGTAGCCCCCATATTTCTTATTCAGTTTCTATACATTTTGAGAAAAGTGCTGATATTTGGATATGTAAAATATCTATATCTCTCTAAATAAACAGTTTGGTTTCTGTCAGTTTTGTCAAGATACCAGCTAATCAATTGGTTGATTAGCCAATTTAAACATCTGCTTTACTGATAATCTGCCAGAAGGCAGATATTTGGGTCGCCTTATTTGAGTTATCTACACAGAGAAACACCGATCTGCACAGCACGGGTTCATATTATGGTTGTCAAAGTCAAGCTATAGCATTAGGCTACTAACCTACTTGACACTTTATATATTTTTTTTTATTTAAACCTTTTACTGACCTGTGAAATGTGATTCCCTTAGATCTTATCTTGCTAGAAAAACATTGCCTCCCTCTTTCAGATTCTTTGATTGATTGTGTCATTTTACTGACCACTGATATTCCAGACTCAATGCAAAGCAATGGCCCATGTGGCGCAAAGTAACAGCAGATGTGGCGCACTGCTGCACACTGTAAGTCACATAAAGGAAAAGAAAGGTGTAAATATTGGTGTGGTCAGGCCACAGTTAGTGGGGACATGTCCACACCATTACATTGTCACATTAAATCAAAAAGGTTGTAGCTATTTTTTGGGAAAGTTTATGTGACAGACCAGCACAAAATAGTGTTTAATTGTGATTCTTAACCCTCATGATTTTTGTTGTAGTTACAACTACAGAAATGTGGCTGCTTTGCAAATATAGAGGCTTAGAATTGTCCAAGTTCTAATGCACAAAATATCTCTGAGTCAGGGTAGATGAAGGGTGAAAATAAACAATAATTTTCATGTTTTGCCACAGCTTCCTAATTTGATTTAGGACTGGGACATTTCAAACACAACCATATGCTTCGATGGAAACCATTCCACCGTAGTGCTGACTGCATGATCAGGGTTGTTGTTTTGTTGGAAGGAAAATCTCAGCAGCAGGAAGTATTTTGAAGCCTCAGACAGGTTTTCTTCTGGATAGCTCACTGGTTCCTGCTAAAGAAAATCATCCCCACAGCAGAACAATTTCAGCTGTAATGAATACTGTTTTACGACACTCAATAAGAGTGGATCTGTGCAGGGGTACCTTCAACAAGTTGTGTGAAAGCTGAAATGTTGCTAAATTTAGCGAGAATGTTGCTGCGTTGGCAACTTAGAAAAAAAATATCGACTTGGTGATTTATCAGTTCAACCCCAGTAAGCTGCTATGTGGAAGACATTTTGGTCAATGAAGGGAAAATGCCGGATCTCATTAAGATTTTTTTTAAGAATGGTGCTAGACAGCTCTGAAGAAATTGGCTTTATTGATATATTAGTTCATGTTTTTGAGTCCCGGCAAGTTACCATCATCTTAAAATAGATCCCAACCCAAATATGCTATATTTTATCATTTTAAAATTCAATTTAAAGTAGGGGTGCACTGATATAACGACCAGCTGATAAATCAACTTTGATTTTCTTAAATTTGGAAGATGTGTAATCCGATGATACTTAGATGTGAAGTGGATCTTATCCATTGATCTTATTTTCCTTGGTAAATATCTAAAAAAATCAGTCATGCTTTGCTCTGCTGTGAGAGTCTGACTTACAGATCTGGCCACCATGTCCTGTCTGCCCATTCATTGTTAACAATAGTTGCCAGACTGTTACCAACCCAGCAACTTTCATGCTATATTTAGGAACATTTAAGTTAGAAAAAAAAATCAGTAATTTAAACATAGGGAGGGAAACATAACTAAAGTCTATTTTAAAAAATATTAGATGCAATTCAACAAAGCAAATTTATAGAGGCAGCCAGTGCCCCCACTCACCTAGTTGGTGCCCCCATGGGTCTGAAAACAGTGTCTAGTCTCTGGTAAGCCTGCTCTTAATCATCAACCAGCTTAATGACAGCAGCTGATTTGGCAGGAGAGTTTACAAATGCACAAGTAATTAAACACATGCAGACACAATGTATTAACATAAGCTGCCCTCTATTCTGGTCCAGTTGACCAGAATAGGCAGGTGTTAGTATTAGTATGTGAGGCCTGTGGCTGCAGGCTGTGGCAACTGTTGAATATGACTACAGAGGAGAAGTCTGATATGATGAGATATTGATTTCTCACCAAAGCTGGAAATACTGAGTTGCCATGCTTCATCGGTGTGCATGCTCTTCTTTTTTTTCTCGTAGCTCTGGTTCAGGGGAAGCTGTGCTGCTGGATGCAGGGCAGCATGTCTCTGTGTATGTGTGCACACTCCTCACAGGACTGTGTCAGAGTGGCAAAACAAAAGCACAGAAAAGGTCAGACTGGGTGCCGACACGCAAGCCTTTCTGTGGGTCACAGATGGCGCAGTGGGAGGAGAGGGGGAGGCTGAGACTTTTTTGAAAAAGCGGGTAGGGGGTTTGGTGGGTCTCAGGAATGTCTGTGTGAAAGAGAAGTGGGGGTGTCCTGCTTAAGTGAGACTGGGGAGGACTAGCAGGGATAGATTGGTAGTGAAAGGTGGGAATGAGGTGCGCCATGGCTGTCACTCAGAAAGCTGTGCCTGCAGTTTAATCGATGATGATGATTATATGACAACTCCTCAGTTTGTGTCAAAACTTTCTCCCTTACCTCTCCTTCTTCCTCTTGTCACACAGTTTGCTTTTACCCCATCCCTCACTTCTTTTTCCTCTGGCTGCAGAGTCAGCTCTTTCAATTCTCCCATTAATGTCAAGGTCTCACCATCAGACCCAAGTCGACAACCCTCTGGCTCCTCCACACACTCTTTTCCCACCCTTAAATTCCCGAGCTCCTCCCAGCTGTCTTTACTGAAGGGGTTGTGGTTTGGGATGTGGAGAGGGGGGGGGGTTAAACTGAAAATGAGTGAACCAAATTTGGGACAAGGCTGGGCTGGTGGGAGGGGAGGAAGTTGGACTATCGATATGGTAAGCATTGCCAAGTGACCAATTGAAACCTGTAGATTTTCCAGGTTCCGACCACTTCATCTCGTATTTATTAGGACATTTGGTTTTAGGAGAGGAAAGATGAAATTCATGAGGCAAGATTGATCCTCCTGATCCTCTCACCTCCCACCTCCCTCTGCCTCTATTGCTGCCTCCCCCTTTTCTCACAGTCAATCGATGCCCACACCCCTCCTCATAAATTTGAAGGTTAATATGAGCCAACTCGTTGTTTCTGGGAGCACATTTAAATAAGCTCATCGATCTTTAATTTTATAGTTAAATGACGGCAGCATTTTGCTGTCTCTTTGCTGCCACTTTTCCTAGTCTCCACCACTTATCTGCTCACCTCTCCACCCTCTTCCTTCGTTATTGATAACTCACCCCTCTGCCCTCTCCACTTCCCACACTGCCTCTCTGTCACAGAGTGGTCTCTGTTCCACAGCTGTTTGACTTATTCACATCTCCTGAAAAGATTCAGACTGCACCTAAACCTGGTCTTCGGTGTGAGTCGGAGGATAGGTCATTGTTGGTGTTAAAAATGTAATGCATATTCAACATTACAGAGAGACTTTGTATAAAATCCAGTGCCGTCTTTAATAGTGGAGATGGTGGATGAAAAGCTACAGTGGCTTGGAAAAGTTTCATACACCTTGAAGTCATCCATAGTTTCTTACATTACACCCTTCAGTGTATTTTTATGGAGTTGTACATGATTGACCAACACAAAGTAGTTCATAGTTGTGAAATTAAGGGATGAAATGAAGTTTTTAAGTTTCTTGCACATCTACACATAGAATATTTTTCTCATTAATTTTTGCAAAAATAATTCATAGAGATAGCATGAAGCACATAATGTGAACAATAATCTTCAATAATTTCCATAGATACGCAATTGAATTTAGTACTGGGCATTGACTGGTCCATTCTTGCACATCAGCATACTTCAATCTAAACCATTCAATTGCAGATATACTGTAGTTTTTATTGAACTTCAGCCCAAGTCCCAAACCTCCTGCAGTCTCTTACAGGTTTTCGGTCATGATTACCCTGTATTTAGTTCCATTTAATCTCCCTGGCTGCTTCAGAGTCTGGCTGCTTCATTATTCTTGCTGAAGAGAAACAAACCTGCAGCATAATTGAGCCATTACCAGTGGAGATGGTAAATTCAGGGTATTTTTCCATAGTTAGTTTTCCACCACACATGCATACCATGAAAGAATATTCAGAAAACTCACTTAAATATCTCTGCTGTGTCCACTGCATCAGGGGTGCCAAACATTTTGCTCAACATAGACCAGGCTTCCTCTCGCAGATGACTTTGTTGATTTAGGGGATAGTTTAGATTTATAGTCCAAGTCCGACTTGAACCCAACCCAATATTTAGGCAGGTTCAGGCCAAAATTATATGCTTGATGGTCAGACAGGGTCAGAACCTCTGACCCTAACTCCGAAGCAGAGAGAAAACTACACAGGAATGCACAATTGAAAGTTGCACTAATTTGCTTATTGTAGTATAAATAGAGAAATAGTTAAGGAAAGAAATGTTAAGGAAAGAGAAAATGCAGAAGTTAGACTGTATGAAGTGCAGTACAACTAATGCTCTCAGTTAAGCTGGTAGCAGTAATTCATAATCATAAGTCTAATTAGAGTTAATTAGTCTGGTTGGATCAGGCTTGACACAATGTCTATGGGCTCGGGTCAGGTCAGGCTTGATATTTTAGGCCCAATCTAAACTGTGCTTGGGAGGGAGGAAGAGAAATGGCATCTTTCAAAAATAACCTTGTGAAACAACAACATGCCATGCTCATATGCCATGCTGTGCACTGGCCGGTAAGTGTACGGACACAATGAGTTTTCTGAAATAAAACCGCATTGCTTTTATTTTAATATTTCAATGCTGCCAAAATTACAACTCTTCTGTCCAGTACCAATAAACCCAAGACCATGCGCTGGTCTTGGACTCAGAGATTGAGGAACAAACTACTTTTATGATTTTCTTTCAACAGATTTCTTCTTGCCAATTTTCCTTTAAAGCCAAACTTGTGAGTGCACAGCTAAAACTCATCCCATCAACTCATTCTTCTACATGAGCAGTGGATTTTTTCAGCTTCTCTAGACTTACTATTAGCATTTTGGCTGCTTCTGTGATTAGTGTGCTCCTTGTCAAGCCTGTTTGTTTAGGTAGATGGCCATGTCTTGGTAGGTATGCTGTTGATTCATACTCTTTATTTTCTGATGATCAATGTACCTGTCTACTGTCTTCCTGACATTATTTGTTTTCTAATGTTCACTCAATAACGTATGAGGTATTCACAGAGCTGCTGGGTTTTTATTCTAAATGCATTGTATAAACTGGACACTTCCGGAAAATATAAAAATACAGTGAAGTTGGGCGCAGTGGTAGCGCAGGAGTGAAATGCACAACCCTTATTTGGAGGCCTCAGGCTTTGATGCGGCTGTCACAGGTTTGAGTCCTGGCCTGATGACCTTTGCTGCATATCTTCCCCTTTCTCACAGCCCACTTTCTTGTCATTTCACTTTTAAATGAAGGAGCCAAAAAATCCTTATAAAAAATACAGTGAGGTTTATTAGTGTACTTAGCAAATTGTGGAAATGATCAAAGGACATGTACTTTCTGTGTGCAGCTTTGCCTTTATTGGCAGTGCGGTTGGTGTTTTTTTTTTTTTTTTTAAACTCAGCCTCAGGTAGTGAGGCTGAGTGAAATGGGGAGGCGATGACTGACAGTGGTAACAGAAACGTTGTTTGTAAGTCACGTTATTGCTTAGATTTTAATCGGCATGTTTTGTATAGATGTTAATAAATAAACTGGACAATATGCTGGCAATTTAGTGATAATTTTACAGATGTGGTCTTGACCTGGTCTTGAAATAAAATCCTGAGTCCTCAACGCCCGAGAGAGAGACAAGACCGAGACCATATGTAGTCAAGTCTGAGATGAGACCGAGACCATGAAAAAGTGGTGTTGAGACTGGTCTCGAGACCAAGACTGGTCTTGAGTACCACAACACTAGCCTCAGGTACACATGAAAACACTGAGCTGACTAAAGTCAGAAGTTCACAGCAGTCTTAATGACAATTAGGTTTGAAATGAATGAAGAAACATTTTTTCTGGTTGCTAATGGGCCTTGTGATAATGGTCTGCATCTAAAGTATAACTAAAAAATAAAAGTATTTGTCATTATTGCTAATTTTGCTGAAGGCGTCAATAAAAATATATCATTCATTCCAGTTCTTACAGTGTTGATATTTTTCATAATAAAAGTGTATTCAGAGTGTCGTGGAAAAAAAAAACTATTTCCAAGCACTGTTCAGGTAGAATCACTCAATCAGGTTTATTCATGAATTGTGCACAACTCAGAGAGCTCATAGGACAATCAGTAATGAAGCAAGTCTGGATGCAAAGCTCGCTGGGCTCTCAACCTCTCCCAGGCAGAGACTACACACGAGTTTTATACCAAGGAGTTGTGATCTAGATGGGCATTACAAACAGGTTCAAGTCGTCCTTCACAGTGGTTGGTGTGGATTCAGGTTGTTCCTTCCTGGACTTTAGCAAGTGTGTTGGTCACGAGTTACACCTGGAATGGCCTCTGCCAGCGTTTGGAGTTCCAGTGCTTCCCTTAAAATCCTTCATCACGACTCGTCTCCTGGTCTGATGGCTGCAGCAGCACTTTGGCAGGAAACGGCAGGAAGGTTCTCACTGTCTGTGATGCTCGACAAAGCATAGTGGACAGGTTTTAGCAATAAGTAAGTAAAGTAAAGAGAAAAGATTGGAATCTACAGTATAGTTAAAATTTTGCATTGGTTCCCGTAACAGTGTTATATGTCATTCTGAACATTAATTTCTAGAAATAAACTACTTATTATTCTACAACCTAAAGAAAACCATAAAAGCACTTAAACTGTTTTATTAACTTTCAATGTGTAAATACCAACAAATAAAATTTTATGTTTTAGTCTGCTCGATTATTTTAGAAACATCTATTCATTGTGGTAAGCACGGTGAGGTTTTTTCCTTTCTAAACTCTCTGTGAAACTCAAAGGTAGGGGTGATAACATTGAGCGTTTATTGGAAACTAAAGGCAGAAACAATCCAGTTGGTGGGAGGAACCAGGAGGTGTCAGTCTCAGATTTCCTGCTTGTTAGGATTAATGCAGAGAAAACTATAATTTTAGTCATCAAAGTATCAAAAATAGAAATTACTATTAATTAGTTGAAAATAAACTAAGATCTCAAATCATCTCATGCCATATTCCCTTAAGAACTTAAAATTTCTGAATCAATCAGTTACTAATTTTTTCCTTTAGTCTAGTAAACAATGTTTATCAAACACAGAACATGTAAACAAACATTCACTCCAACATGTAAACAGACACAAACAAACGTTGGACGCCATCAGAATTTGGAGTCAGTCAAAATTTCATTACAGTCAAACATTTACAGTCAGTCCTCATTTTGTGTAGATTGTCTTAAATTGAAATCAACAAATTTAATGAAGCTTCAAAATTTCCTCAACTTTCTTTTAACAACATATATTAATGTTTGAGGTTAACTTTACTGTACAGGATCCTGTATTAAGTTTTAAGCCATGTGTACACATACAAAAGAGATCTCAATATAATTTAGGATTACAGCAACCAATTTATGAAGTTTCTGCTGAAGCGCTTCATTAATTTAAAAAAAAAAAGTTTTGTTATAACCAATAGTTTCTGGACAACAAAATGTTTTTTAACTTCTTTAATTCAAATTTATCACAGCTGTATTTCATAGAATTTTTCTTGCGTTCAATTTAAATGCAACCAAATATTATGTGGTATACCAAAATATTAGAAACACTGCAGTATCAATGATCTTTAATTCTTAACAATAAAAAAAAAATATTTGGTCGGAAAGGAAGGAAAGAAAGAAAATCTCTTTAAAAATGTTTAGAGTCAAGGCACACCGGTATTTTATATAAGACCACTTTGTAATTGTCATTGATAACATTCTATTTACTGTGTGAGTCTGCAACGGTTCAACTTTTAAATGATCTTTTATTTTAAAACTTTTCAAAACCATATTTTTGCTTAAAATGTTCTCAATCATCTACTCGTTATATATCAGTGGCATAATTTTGTTAGTTCATTGCAGAACTAAAGTTATTGCAGTTTCCCTTCACAGTTTCTCAATCTATGGTTCATGGACCCCTGAAGGATCTATAATATTGGTTCTTCTGTTCAGAACTCAGAGTTAACAGGGTCACAAAACTCTATTCAAGTCATACTTTTCTCTCTAACGAATTTCTAAATGTGTACAGGGTTAGTAGTAAGCAGTCTTCATTGCAGTGGCAGTGTGTGTCACTTATCTTGAACGTCTCTTTTTCGCTCCTCTCTCCCTTCTCTCGGTGTCGGCGTCGCTGCAGCGTCTCTCTTTCCCTTCCCCGTCTCTCTCCTCCAGCTTCCTGTCAGAACCTGAACCTGTCAGTCTAACTGGTTCTGGTCTTGGACCTTTGGGTTGTCCATATCGTCCCTGAGTCAATATCCATGTTGTCCACAGATGAAACA
>CAEFZY010006577.1:0-15376 GCA_903066815.1 Brachyrhaphis roseni
TCGTGTCATGAGGTAGATCTCAGCCGGCCGGTGAGAGAAAAAGTAGATCTTGGTCTCAAAAAGTATGAGCACCCCTGCACTATAGAATCACTGCATTCACTTCAAAAGCATCACAAAAAGAAAGGAAATAAATATTTTAAGTGCTCAGCATTTAGAACTTTTACAAAGTGCAGAAACAAAGCTAACAGTTAATACTTGGGGCTTGTAGGACACCACAAAGGAAATATTATTTTTCAAAAGGAACAATATGTTGTTTTTTTTCTGTCAAGCCACTCAGGTTGTTATTAATCAGTTCTCATTTTGAGCAGTGATGCTTAAAAACAATTATGTGATTTTAGCATCCGTGCATTGTAATGTAGGTTTTTATTATTCAGTAGATGGAATAAATAAGGCTATATAAGCTAATATGACCATATTTGCTTTCAAAAAGCAATCAAAGTGAAACACAAAGTGATAAAACCCATCCACGGCTTCAAACCAAGGTAGGTAAAATATTTAAATGTCAATTTAACTTGCAAAATGTACAACTTAAAATATAAACGATAAATTCACTCCTGCCATCTTAATAACTACCATCTCCATGCTATCAGTATTGATGCTTAATGTCCACTAAGCAGTAGATCTAATTTGTGTTTAGGTGAGTTAGGAATGAGTCAACATTAAGCTAATAAATAATTCAGATCAATACAGAATAGATTAAGTGGTCTAAATTCATGCTTAAAACATTATCATCTAAAATATAATATATAAATCAAGCATAAATGTTAGGAATGATTAACGGAAACTCAAAACAGCATCGGCTGTGTAACAAAAATAATTTCTTAGAAGATTTTCTCCTGCTCATCAATCACTTCCAATAAATGACTTTAAACCAAATTTGGAAGTTAAATAATCGCCAATTGTATCAAAATAGATGCCAGATGGTTTAAATGGATTTTGAGCCATAAATTGCTTAGTAGGACCCTACAGACACCCACAGCTTTTAATTTTCTTGAAGCATTATAAAATGGTGTTTTTTCTTGTTTATTTGAGTCCAGTGGCTGCAAATGGAAATGATTCATTTGCAACTTGCGACCAGCTGGTAATATTTTATCAAAGTCTGATGAGAACAGAAACAAGTTAAGAATTAATACTTTGAAAATGATCCTTTTCAATATACAGTCCTGATCTAAAGATAAGTGGCCTTGACTTGAGATAGCTCCACTGAGAACTCCATGAACATTTGTGTAGCTGAAAATATGTTTAGACGTCTGGTGTCCACGTCTGGTGTTCATCAGGACTAAAACATGATTATTCACTTGTTTTAGATGTGTCCCATAAACACAGCTTATGTATTGACTAAATTAATTCCTTAATATTGAACCATTCATTTGATTTAGGTGTGTTGGACACCTGTGGTACACCAGGTCTTCAGGAACCCTGGTTTCCAAAACGGTCATGAAATTTGAACATTTTTCAATCTAAATTTGGTCTGAAACTCTTAATTTCGGCATTGTAGCAAAACATTGGTACATTGGACAGTTTTGTGCTTCGAACTCTTTGGGGACGGATTTAGGGGAAGGCTCCTTCCTGCTCCAACGTGACTGCGCGAGAGCACAAAGCATGACCCCCGGAGACACGGATGAGCATGTATGCTGTTGAAGAACCGACTGGCCTTCAAAGAATTCTGACGTCAAAGCATGTTTGGAATGGATTAGAGCGGACACTGCAGGCCAGTCCGTCTTGTCAAACGTCAGTCTTTCCCCCAGAAATTGTTCCCAGAAGAGCTGAAGCTTCTATAGCCACGAATTTAAATGTCTAATTTTCAACCTCATTATAAATATATGCCTACATCAAGGCTGCACAAAGACTTAACACTAACTGATGTCTAAAAGTATTGAAATCAATTTCTTTGATCAATGGGTTGCAATAGAAAAAGGCATGGTAATTGCAGAGGTAGCAAAAACGTTGCCTTGTTCCAGTGTTTGTTCGTTGCTTTCATGAGGAAATGTGGCAAAGACATGATTTATATAATCATAAGAGGCAAACAGGAACAAGACGAATCACTTAAAGGCCCAGTTAACTGTCCCTCACATTTCACCGTCAAGTTATTTCAGAAAGCCTTGTTTACAAGATAATAGCCGTGTACGCCACACTTAACTGGATAATTGTTCTGGGGAAAATGTATTTTTCATGTGATATTCAGATGGTACTGAGACCTGAAAATAGTCCCAGAACTGGGTGAAACCGGAAAACAGGCCTTTGAAATCCCATCAACCGACCTAACTACAGATGACTTGGATTAATTTACTGTGACCGTGATGCTGATTTGATTTGTAAGGAAGCACAGACCTTATTGAAGATTATTCCATGGCGGCTCTCCAGCTAAAGCGCTGCCTTGATGAAAAGTAAATGGAGCAAAAGCTATAGCCTGAGTTCAATGTGCCACGGCTGAAAAAGAGACATTTTAATCTGACTTCTCTTTCTAGTCGAGCCATAAAACATCCCAAAAAAGGTCAGAAGTTTGTCACTGTGAAAAATAGCATACTTTTTTCCCCTAATCAATAGTTTTCCAGTTTGACAGCTTAACCTGCCTTAGTTATGGATCTCTGCAGCTCCATCAGAGTTACCAAATTACACAGGTGGACTCTTAAGTTCAGAGGCTGAGCGTTCTGATGGCACCTGAGTTTCTTCACGCTGACACTTTTCATTTATTTGTTTGACATTACGCTGCATTCAGATAAATGTCTGGATCTTCGCGTCTAAAAGAAAAAGTCATGTCTGAAAATTTAAACGCTGGATTTTTATTACATATTTCTCTGCTAAAAGCAACATGCACAGTGGGAACAACATATGGGACAAATGCAATAAGTCTGAAAACTCAACTGGAATTCCCCTTTGAATTTGGTATTCTAACATAAGTAAGAGGTTTATAATCAACTCTGATATCAAAATCCAATATGGCGACTGTTCATATAAACGATAATGGAAGTTACATTAATAAAGTTTATTTGCTCTTCTGGTTCTGGTCTGAGTGCCAACAGACTGACTTTCACAACTGCAGTGTTACAGCTTGACTTCACTTGACATGTATAAATAAATACAGAATAAACTAAAAACTAGAAATTGATTTGAGTGTACTTCAAATAATCAACATGGAGATGGAACGGAATATGGGGGAAAAAGGTTTAAGGGGAAAGAAGGACCAAAGGAGAGAAGAATAGAGAACACAAGAAAACATTCTACCAGTCTGCTTCTACACCTGCTGAAAGAGAGAAAAAAAAACACAGAGACAAACAACAACATCAATTACAACAGCAACATCACTGAAACACTCTACCGGTTAATATAAGAGGCATTTAGTGGCTACCGCAAACCAACACAGTGTGTATCTGAAAACACCATGTGTGTTTTGACCGTGTTGTTAATTTTGTAATTGCATGGAAACCACATCATTACTGGCTTGTTTTGGTAATAACAGTTCGCCTCATCACACAGCATGACAATTAGAAAATCTGAATTGACTTACCATCTTTTACTGTCAGCACGTTATAGACGAGAGACCTTCATTTGCAATGAAAGTTCTCCAACTTTGTTAATATATCGTAGGATATCCGGTACATGTACAGCACACAAACTAGATTTTAAGAGAAGAAGAGGATCCACCTCCAGATTAGCATTCTGGGATGTGCTGAACTCCAAGTTAATTGTACAATGTTATCTGACTTACAGGAAAATATGTGAAAATGAACAGGTGAGGCAATTTACCTACACATCTTAAAACGAGATGAATAATAACTAAACAAGCTTTCTTTGGTTCTGCAAAGTGTTCAGTATGTTTCTTCAATTCCCTTCCACACTTACTAAAGTGACTCGTTCTGACAACGAACTCCTACAGCCAATACGACTCAAAGAGCTTGATTGCCATTTTTCAATTTTCAACGATTTTTGTAGCTTGGAAAATGAAAAATTGAGCCACAAATTGAAAAGCCTGGTTTTAAACGACTAGATTTTAGAGAAACCGCTAAGAAGATTCAGATCAAGACGAGCAAAACTGTCATGAGAAAATACCAAACAGTTGACCGTCGTTTGCTGTAGGTACGATACTGACCGTATGGAAGTACCTACCCTAGAAAACGCATCAATTTAGTTGACTGGAATTTTTTGATTGATTGATACATATGTTGGTGTATCTATATGTACACAGACTTAAAGAAGAAGAAGAATACTCAACCTCACCAGGAGCCAGCAAGCCATTAAGTCTAATATTCTGAGGAATACATACAGTCATCATTTTTTCTTTTCTATTCCACTCTTTATCTGGGGATAAAGTTCAGTTTTCTTAAAAATTCTCTTAACTTTACTTAACTGTAAGCATTTTTATTCCTTGTGTGGAATAAAAATGCTAAGGTGAGTTAATCGGTGTCAGTAACATGAGTTTAAGTAAAGCTGCACTAAAATGACAAATGACTGATTTATGTGTGCATTATTTGATGATTTATTTATTATCTCTAACTAATCTCATTTTGGCGACAAAAATAGCAACATAATGAATTACTAAATGAAAATGACATATTATTGGATAACTTCAAAGTTAAAAAATAAATTATACTTTATTTGTTTGAGATTACAAAAACACCATCTGAGGTTTCCAAACATGAAAAATGGTTTGTTTTTGTTTTTTCTCTGACAGCTGGAGCGATTTAAATGTTCTAAATGTCACTCAGTGACACTGCAATTGGTCATTATTCGATTTGTGTAATCATGTCGGCATGTAGAGGAATTACCATTGACCCTGAGAGACAACGCAGAAAACACACCCAACCCTCCGTCACGAAACCGACAACAAAAAATCCAAAATGTCAAAGTATTGCATTGTGATAATGGATACACTGAGTAATGAATACTCAGAAGATACATTTTCAAATAATGTATTCAATTATTGTTGAACAACCAAAGTGATTCTGGGGTTTTCTCCCAACTTTTACAGATTAGCATAATTACTGCCAGAAGGAGTTTACCAACAGTTGATGCAGACCGCTGGTCAATTTCACATCAGTTCGAAAGGCTAATAAATACATCCACACTGCAAAAAGTCTCCTTTCAAACAAAGGGGAAAATAGTACAAAAATAGGGTATAATTTTCTTAAAATAGAAAAATTATCTGCCAACAGAACAAGAAAATTTATCTTGTCAAGAGAGGTTAGAGAATTTGCCAAAAGTCAATCTTATAAAAAGTACAGTAGATAATTGCTAAGCCAGGCTGATGCAACTGAATTAACATTAATCAGTGCAGTTAAACAATCTCTGGCGTTGCCGTTAGTGATGTGCGGATTGATACTGAAATATCGATTCTTCCGACACCAGAATTAATGCTTTAAAATCTGTCTTCAAATCCAAGTATCAATACTTTCAAAACCTTAGTCAGTTGAGATGATGTAGCTTTACACATATTTTGTATGATTTTTCTACTGAATTAAAATAGTTTAGCTATAAACGAGATTGCTGTCTCAATATACTTCTGAGTTTAAAATGAATACATTAGAGTACATTGTGTTCTTTTTATGAAGCCAAGATATGGACTACAAAAATTCTTTTAGATATAACAAATAAATTAAGTGTCTTTCCACAAAGTATGGCGTCGGTATTGCCGACACCAGCTTACATTTTACTTGGTATTGGATCGGAAAGAAAATCTGTTGTATCGAACATCACTGCTACTTCACTGACATTTTTGGAGCTTTCCCATTTGGATTGTACGGTGTTATAGAAGGGATGACAAACATGGTAATCAAAATATTGTTCAAACTATTAGTAACTTACAGAGCGGGTATAAACCCAAAATTTAAATATTAACCATGACATTGAGCTAATCAATGTAGCTGATTCTAACCTCATTGTGTGAAATCCCAGCCATTTCAAGTCACATGTTAATAGAAATGTTATGACGTATCAGTATCAGGTCCCACATCTTGGATCTTTTGATTTATCCATCTGACCATGGAAGATCAAATTAAGGAAGGTCCAAAGCAGATGAAGACATGCCATGAATTATCTGGATACACAAACTAGTATTGTCTCTGCAATTGTTACAAGTGCTACATGTCAACTGTTTAAATATTAAATTATAATTTCCAGTACACTCTGCCAACTGTACAAGCATATAAGTTCATGTTTGTTTGTTTTTTTTCATTGACAATAACACAAGGTCTTCCATTTGGACATAGTCTGTTTTAATTATCTGAAGAGATTTTGTTAAGTAAGTAATTTCTTTTTTTTGTGCTTGAAATAAGAAACTTTTATTTAGACAAAATAAGTTCCAGACTTGAAGTTTGCTTTGTAAATATTTATATTCTAGTTTCTAGTATATACTTACTCATAATAAGTTATATTTTCTTAGTATTAAGCTTTTATATCTTACTGAGATAATTAAGTACAAAAACACTTAAAATAAGAAAAATATTCTAACATAAAAACATCTTGGTGAGGAAAATGATCTTGTCAGAAAGAAAACAAGCATACATCTCCTTAATTAAGATATTTAATCTTACTAAGATTTCAGTTTTTGAAGTGCATAAACACCAAAACAAAGATTATTATATCTATACCTTCAGTATGTTTTTTTTATTTTTTTTGTAAACGCACAATATAGTTAAAATTAGTGTAGTTCCTCCCAACTAATTACAGTTTATTAATGAAGATTTCAGTTTTCATTAGTTTTGGTTAACTATAATAACTTTGACGTCAACTTTGTGGCACTCACAGAATGTAAAACCCAAATTTAAAGCAGAAGGCCTTTGATTAGCAGAACTTTAGTCTGTAATCTGAACAAATTAGATTTCCCTCCCCTCACACCTCCAACACGCCTCACTGGTTTCCCGTAGCAACTCTCAGAACTGTTCCACTTGTAGTTAGTTCTCTAAACAGAGGTGAGACTTAACGCTGACGCCAGGATTTCTAACTGCATTCAAAGGTTTTCTATGGTCATTTAATGGAAAGGCCTCAATTAACCCCTACACACACCGAGGCCGCATACACACACTCACACACCTAAGAGAGAAGAGCATGTGGTGCTGTAGCAACATTGTCTCAGGCATGTAATAGGTTAGAGGCTAATGTTGTAGCTTCACACCATGTGAGCTTTTAACACCTAATTGATAGGATTGATGCAGATAATCACCCTTAAGGTGGCAACGTGTTAGCAAGAACACTCACAAGTTTCCTGAGTTGATGCACCGGCCTCGTCACCGCGCTGCCTTGGCTAATGAGAGGTGACATAACTCGGGTTCCTGGGTTTATGCAAATCAAACATTGATATGGTGAGGTGGTTAGCATGTGCCGACACGTTCTGATGAGAACGCCAGTGGAACGTGCAATAAAATAAACACGCAAATACCTCGAGGCATTGTTGGACGATGTGGATCACAAGTTAACGGCACTTTCTCAGCTGGCGGTGTGTTTGTGTGCAACGCATCATGAGAGTGACATTATTTCATAGCACAATCAATCAAAGTAACTTCAGTTGTTACAAAAGTATTGCGTGTATCAAACAAGACTTAAAAGAAATTTTGCTTCGCCTTGAAATCGGGCCTCTGTCTCTTTAAGAAGCACCTGCTCTTTTTGAAACTCCGCCTTCAGGAAGTCATCACAACATGGCTCCTCTATTAACCATTTTGATGAGGGAATAACATAGTAACATGACAAATAGCTAAGAAAAGATAGATTTTACATAATAGTGCTCCTTTACAGCATACCTTTACTGTTGTTTGGCATTTTCTGTTACTTGGTAAAATGATGTTAATGTTTATTTGCAAAGCTTTAAATTTCTCACATAACACTGTTCAGTCCTTTTGCTCAAAATGGGACAACAGTAAACTACAACCTTACCAACATAGGCTGGCAGAGCATTAATCAGGGTAATTAGATCTCCATGGAAACTCTGGAGGAGCTGCAGAGCAATTCAGGTGGAAGAATCCATCAACCGAGCAACTTGAAGCAGGTCGCACAACTTTTTCTTCTGCAGCCAGTTCACTTACACCAGCTAAACTCTAAATGTCCAGTTGGGGTTTTTCCTTCCAAGTAAATTGTAAACACACTGAGAAATATTTTTTGCAAATTCCTGCGGTTGCTGTCGTAGATACGAAATTTACCGGATTCTGTAGCGCCGGTGGCAACACAAGTCGCATCATGTCATCAATCTGTGTGTGATTCCGGTATGTTTGTGTGTAGCTCTCAAGTGTTTGCTGAATCCTACAGAATGAATCACCACTCCTCCAGTGAAGTCAGTGTACCTTTCACATGCTCTAAAGTGCAGGTGCCAGTCCAGTGAGTGCAACATTTTTTCTCTTGTTTGCTCTAGTGCAGCAAAAAATTCATGTCTTTTTTCTTGCAATATAATCTACTTTTGTTTGTTTTTTTCCTCACTTCAAGGCGAGCACAAGTAAAAGTGAGCGAAGGGAAGGATCCTAATGTCAGAAAAACACTATTGTGCAACTGCAGCATTTACATTTAAAAGGAAATGAAATTTAAATCACAAGTGAACAAGTTTGCTCATGCGATAAGTCATTAAAAATCATGAGTGAAAACAGTTGCTTGAGATATATTAATAATTCAGTCATGATGTCTCATCATCTATCAGCCAATCAGAGGAAGCGTTGACGTCTTGGAAGAACAAGCCCCGCCTCCTTTAGAGCGGCTACGTATTTGGTGTTTTGGGCAAATTTTAGTTGGACTTTTTATAGTTATAGTCAACACATAACACAGCTTTTCCTGAACTGTGTGATGCTGTGAGAGCTCTGGTGGAACCAGCTGCACCTTGCCTGGAAAAGACAAAAACAAACCATCATCCTAATGCCACTTCCTGCCATTTTGTTCGCTGTTTCTGCCAGTAGCGACATCCGCCTGTTGATCACGTGACTCTTCTGATGCGAAAAAAGGGTTTCCACTGCAGTTTCCCCAAACAGGTGTTCTCTGTTTTCACTGATTCTCCCAGGAGATCCATGGCAAACGGTTATCAACCCTATGATAACCATCTGACAAACACCGATGACAATGTCCAAACTGACCAAACAAAGTTATATCTCAACACAATATGTGCTGGGATACATAACGGTTCACCGAAATTGACCCCATCATTACAACATTTTCTTTTTGGAAAAGTTAAAGCTTATTGTGACTGTTAAACAGGTGCTTCTTTTCTTTCCCTTCAAAATGTATGTTTGTACTACAATTTAGGTAAAGTTGAAAGTTCTTTCAACGTTTGAACATGTCTGAACATTCCTACTTTCTGCAGCTGCGCCTTTAATCAGACGAAGCCCAACCCGACGCTTCAGCTGTTCCTGGTTAAAGATGGATTACTTCTGTTCTCAGTGGATTCACTTCTACTGTTGGAATTGGAATGAAGCGAAATACAGCTGAAGAATGTAAACGTGAAACAACCACTGAGAGTCCAGAAGGTGTGATCCACTAAAGCTCTGGGAGGATGGAAATCCTTGACCCATACCTTGGACTACGACTGACCAGAAGAATCCTCTGGTTCTGAGAAACAAGTTTCGTAGTTGAACTCGTTGACAAGCCAGATAAATAAGCCAGTAAACACAATCAGGCACTTCCGTCAGGTCATCTGCCCAATTATTAAGAGTTGACATTATTCAATTAAAGATGCAAAAGTTGATATCTTCAAATGTGAGTTTAATCTGTATCTACTCTGCAGAAAACATGCCAACATGTCACATGTTAATAAGACTAAGTTCTTCTGATGCCATGATGACGTTGGTGGTGGCTCAAAAAGATTGACTGTTAATCTAAAATCTGGTTAAAAGCAATCTGAAGAAGTTTTCATTGAATTTTTAAATACTTTATGTAGAATCTATTTGAGTTCTGTAAAGGCAAAGAAGGAACAGTCAGAGAGATGGACAAGACAGAACCCTGACTGGCTAACCGTTAGCTACTAAAAATGCTAATTCCTACAAGCAGAAATAGCTCATTCTTAGTTAAGAATACAAAGTCTTAGCATTCTCAGCTTAGAATTAGCTAAGCATCAGCTAAAAATGCTAATTCTTGGCTAATTAGAATGAACTAAAAATTTGCATTGTTAGCAGCTAACAGCTAGCTTCTAAGAAAACAAGAGCTTTATCTGTTTTCTCTGGTTCAAGATCTAAAATATTTACTGTGACAAATTAATGCTTATTGTTTTAAACACAGAGATTTGTAAAGTTTTATATTTTGCTTTTGGAAGCAGCGCTAAGTTCTTTGCATGAATTTCATATAAAATATGCGTAACAACCTCAATCTCAGGGTGACTCAAACCTGAAACACTCATATTGTCTTTCAAGCAGTTTGTAATATAAAACCTTCTATTCATTAAAATGTTCTCATAAATTTGGGTAAAATCGTTTCTCAATCTCTTAGACCCAATAAAACATGCATTGTCTCGTCCCGTGTCATTACCAAATAGATCATTACCGTTATTATTGGGTCACGAAACACAGACAACCGTCTATCAAGAATGTTGCGCACCATGTTAGAACAGCTACTGTGGAAGCAACACCAAACACTCGTAAAAATACTGGATTTTCTGAAATTCAAATAAAGTCACAAACTATAGCCGATTAAAAAAAATAAAAATCCTACATACTTCTGACTGCCCCGGCAAAATGTGGATATTATCATGAAAGACATCAGTTTGTTGGCAGTAACGGGAACAAGTTGGCACACATCGGTCTAATTAACACAGTGGTGGATCACAGCAGACTGGCATAAATCTGGCAAAGAGGCAACATCATCAGTGCCAATTGGAGTAGTTACTTCACCACAGGCTGCTGGAGGAACGTCCCAGAATCGCTGTAAAAACACTGTAAACCACGCCTTGGGGCATTCCTGATCAGAGGATTTTCTTTGGCAACAAAAAGAATCAGTCTTCAAAAAATAAAAAATATAATAACTCCTCCATGCTTGCTTGTAGTTTACTTTCTCTGTGTGAAATATGGATATATAGGCCCTGACAGCCCTCTCTAGACTACTGTATTAGGTTATAGGTTATTAGGTTGCCAATGAAGTGCTGACAGGACGGTTTAACTCGAGAATTTTCAGCATTCGGGTGATTTTACTGGTGATTTTTCTGGGTTATCAACCAACCATCAGATAACCAATCAACCAGCAATCCTCAACTCCTACTTCTTTTTTTGTTAAAGACAACAATTAGGCTAAGTGTGTTTCAGTGTTTTCACAGGTTGCATATTTAAAACGCAAAGATTAGTTTCTGGTTCCTTTGATTACCCCTAACCTCACCTGAAATAGATGCACTTACCACAATAAAACGAGCTTTAATGTGTTGAGATAAAGAGATGAATGATTAGTAATCTCCTGATAATGGCATTAAAGAATAATTTGAATGTTTCCGGAAGGAAGTGTGGAAGAGGATTAAAGGATTTTGAGATGTTGGGATAGAACGGATTGTGACCAACACATCACTGTTTGACCTCTGACCTAAAGGCGGCCAGCTTGGTTAGCTTCTCCAGATGCAGATTTAAATTAGGAACCAGCTGTTTATTAAACTCAGTAAATGGAGAGTATGGCAGCGGTGAATATAAGACAAAACTTTACCTTTCCCTCTAGTCATAGACTGATTGAACTGCAAATCTATGTTTCTGTTGGATTTTACCATCCACTATTTCATCCTAAACATGTGAAGGCAGTCGCCCCAAACAAATTAGCGATGGATGACTGCATTCAGAGCAGAAGCAAGTCTAAACCAGCGATCCTATTAAGGAACTATATTTTATTAAGATTGATTCATCACCACTCAGTGCTAAAAAAAAAAAGAAAAAGAAAAGGCAAATCAATGGAATTTAAATCCAAAATGTTACATCTCCAACTGTAAGTCACGTCTTACAGGGAACATTGTAGCCACATTTCCAAATGTTACTGAAGTCACAAATTTACGCTTGATGCCGATGGACTCAATATTTAATGTCCTTCTTTTATTTAGAAATCCCAAAATGCACTTAAATTTATGGTCTCAACAGTATTGAGACAGATTATTGTACTGATCTGAAAGTCTGGGTCCTCACAACCATTAAGATGAAGCAGATCAACTTTTGGAAGACGTTTTGTTTGAAAATAATAGAAATATGTTACGTTCTGAATTATCAACAATTCCTATCAAAATCAGAAAGTGAAGATGCTAATGCTAGTCTTCAGCTTCAGGAAACTACTGTAAAACATCATTGTAAGTAAGGAAAAGTTGAATCTACCGAGAATCCTAGCTGTATTAGGAGGACAGAGCTTTAGACAAAACAAAACAACAAAACTACCTAAATAGATTTCAACAACATCATAATTGTTGCAAGAACCCAGATTTTCAGAGTTATCAAGGAGTTCTATCAAAACAGAGGCTTGGCATTCCAACAACAGCCAACACAATCACCAGGAGTGAGATGTTTATTTAAAGAACACTGTAACATGTACGAGTCAAGTCTGATGTATCTTTGAGGACAAATTTTAAAGCTATGCATGTTTTCAGTGAAGTATTCTTAGAACATCTAAGGTAGGTAAGTTAAGATAACATATTGTTTAGCTTTCTTAGGCTCAACTTCCTTAGTTAAGCTTTATAGATAGGACTAAACGCACGAGAGTATTAAGTGACTTAGATCAGTATTAGGAACAAAAAAATAATTATCGTGACATTCCTAGTCTGAAGCTGTTGGAAATCTTTCTGTATTACAATGGATTCGATTTATGTAATAGACTTAGCAAACCTGAACTGAGTCTGACTGTACTGAACTGAAATAAATGTTACTAAAGTAAATCGGATTGAACTTCAAAATGTGATTTGAATTATTTAAGTGAGTAATTCTGTTCGATATTTTGAATCTACAAATCTACAGATTTGAGTTACAATAGTAACTCAAATCTGTTTTATCTTTATTCACTCATTTTTAAATGCTAAATGTAGCTGATTCTTTGATTTCATTAGAAAAGACAGACTCTTAAACTTATAAATAAATAGGTGAATGACTGATAGCAACTCTTATAGACAAGTTCAGCTGCCTATTAGAAAACCTTGGTAGGTTTTCTAATAGGTAGGTTTAGAAAACCTTGGTCGGTTTAGAAAACCTTGGTAGGTTTTCTACCAGAATCCCTGCAGTTTCTTCTGTTGGGGATAAATCTCTCTTGATGAGGCTGGATTGGTGGTCAAAGTCACATAGGCTTCGATTTTTAGTCAATTACATGTTACAAAGCATTGCTGATGAGAAATAAGTTAGTAGCCACCATAGCACACATAAAGAGCCGATGATAGAAATGGCTGTTCTTATCCAACTGAGGCAATATTGTAAAAGTGTCACATTTCAAACTTTTGAATCCAAAATAGATATCGGACCAGTAATGAAACCCATGTGTGCTCTGTACAGCCCTAGTCAATATTAATTATCATCAAACAATAACATTATACAGACACACAGCTTTGACTCTCATGTTGGAGTTTAAATTTCCATGGGGGGTCTCCACTGGAAGTTGTTGCATCAGGAAAACTACAGCTGTCCCATTCCGAGGCCGTGAGAGGGATGACGGCGTTGCCACGGAGAACCCGGTTACAACCCCCACCTGCCCGTCCACCCGCCCACCCCCAGTCGGGATCGTTTAGAGACAGGCTTAGCGCTGTGAAGCAGCGTGCCAAACCCGGCAAATCCTCCAGAGGGATTTTCACCCTGCAATGTCTGAGCCCGATCCCTGCCGTCCGATTGACTCCAGATGTTTCTGCACATATAAGCCACATCCAGGGCAGTCTGCAGCATGATCTCCAGCCAAGCATATGCCCCCACAAATACTAATTCTTCCAACACAGACAGAATATAAAAAATAGAATAAAAACCCTGTGAAACACTGTATGAGTCAGAAGTGATAACCCTAATCATCTATCCACATGTGTAATGTCAAAATTAGCAGTACCCTTGATGGTCCCATGTAATTTTGGAAGTCATTTACAAGTAGCCACATTCATATATTACTGGAAGATGTTGCCATAGCAACTGACTGACAACAGCTCTACTAATGTACCAGAATTCGACATCAAAAAAACAGGCAAAAAATTCCCACACATTCTGTCCCTTTGCAGTATCACGTTTCGGGCTGATGTCTGAACACAGCAGTGGATGATTAGCTCATTTAAAACTATTGATTTCTAGTCAGAGAGATCAATTCATATAGCACATTTCAGCACCAAGGCAGTTAATTGTGCTTTACATATAAAAAAAAAACTGCATACAGTCAACATTTGAACAAACATATTTTGATGAGAACCATCACCAAAATCAAACACATCAAATATGGTGGTCAATGTTTCATTTACTATGGTTGCCATTTTTTTCCCAAGTGAACCAAAACACCAAATTCTGCAGCACATCGACATCTTAAGGTTGTCAAAGTCAAGCTAGCATAAATGACCAATCTCCCTTGCCATTTTTTTATTAATACTTTTTACTAACCTGTGAAATGTGATACCTTTGAACCTTGTTATCTAGTTATAGTGTTAATTGTAGCAAAACATTGCCTTCCTTTCTCATATCACACACATATTTAAAATTTAGTGTGTTAGGTTGACAACTTCACAGCTAAAACCAATGACAGTCACTGGTAGAATTTTGTGTGATGTCACGTTACAATGTGTCTATAACAGAAACAAAATCTGAAAGGGGGCAAAATGGATACCGTATAACATATTATTACAGTTACATAACTATAATATTTATTTTTAACATTTTTATACTAGACTTTAGCAAAAATATAGCTGGAGGACTAATATAATTTACTACTTTTTAAATAAACATACCAGTTGCACAGAATATTTTCTTTTTTCAGCAGTTCTGAAGAGTAGAGCTGGGAGTCTAACAGGTTGATATGACTTTCTTAATCAGTTGGTATATTTGTTTTGGTACAGTCAACCACTTAACACACACACACGCAGTCGTGTTTTCATCACTTGTGGGGACTTACTTCCATTAATTTCTACAGCCTAACCCAGGAGTCGCCAAAGTTGGTCCTTGAGGGCCGGCATCCTGCATGTTTTAGTTCTCTCCCTGGTTTAACGCACCTGGTCAAATGATGAAAAAAAGGTCTAAGAAGAACATTGACATGCTGAAAAGGTTGTTGGTACTACCAGGGAGAGAACTAAAGCGTGCAGGATGCCGGCCCATGAGGACCGACTTTGGGCACCCCTGGCCTAACCCCTTACCCTATTCCTAACCCTTACCTTAACTATTACCCCAAACCTAACCATCACAGACCTACCCACTAACCCAAAAACAACAATTTCCCTCATGGGGACCAAGAAAATGTCCCCACAAGGAGCAATGGTCCCCATAACCCCACATTGTAGACAGAAATAGGTTCCCATAAG
>CAEFZY010006581.1:0-25075 GCA_903066815.1 Brachyrhaphis roseni
AAGAAAATTTCTGCTTAAGATCTGAGCTTTATATTTTTCATGAGGAGATATATGAATATATTTTAAATATTTTTATGCTTTGTGAAAGTGTAGCTTTTGCCCGGGTCAAAAATACAAATTTAAATAAAGTACGCAAAGCCTTGATCAATATATGTATTGAATTTACTAAATGTCTTCACCAGGCTCATTTGCATGATTAAAAAAATAACTTTTTAAAAGTATCAATCTTTGAACAGGTATTAAACATACTCTTAATCACACAATTATCTTTTATTATTTTTGCAATGATCTGATTTAATACTCTAATATTTGAAGTTGTATTTTCATGCGGAGTAATCAGAAAATCATAATTAATGGAATCAGAGTCTTGGAAACATCAGCTCTTGTTGATATCGTATACAATGTGTTTCACAAGTGAATGGAGTTAATTATTTTGTGAATTATTTTTTTCCATTAATATTCAAATTTATTTCTGTCCTGCTGAATTTTTGCATAGACCATTTTTTTCTTCTTCAAAGGGGAGGAGTTCATTCAAACTAACTGCACTTATCTGTTTCTGAGTTTAAGAACTGCAGTAAATCACTGACAAACTCGCTGCAGAGTGAGCAGGGAGAAATGACTCTTACAATGGTAAGACCAGAAGCTGTGTTTGCTTTTCTCATCCTGTTTGTTAACTGGACAGGTAAGACAATGAGGTTTTTAACCAACTTGTTGACTATGCAGACCAGAACCATTAGACGTCAATCGATAACAATTAACCTGCCTACAGGAACTGATGGTTAAACTCTGACTGAGTCTGAACCGGCCTTTTATTGACTCAGATTAGTAGATGCTGCCACTGTTACCACTGATTGTAGCGAGAAATTCCAGTCCTTTTCCAGCTGCCTATCTGACCCAAGCGTTCCAGTAATGCTGATCAAACCCAGAATATGTGCAGGTCAGTCTGTGGGATTCTCCAGGCCTTTTCACCATCTCCAGAGAGAACGGCAGAAACCAGGTGTATCTGCAGATGAACAGCCTGACAGCTGGAGATTCTGCTGTTTATTATTGTGTCCGCCACTCAAGGTGAGACATAAAGCAGAAACACTATACAAAAACTCCCCTCTGCATAAAAAACCCAACAGATGACATAAGGAGGAACATTTTTCTCAATCCTCCAAGAGAAATATAATCATTGGACTTGATTTAGCAATCTTCCTCTGCTGAGCACATAAAACAATCTGGCTTTGAAAACCTTGTAAGATTCGTTGTTAATATTTATTCCCTTCTTTATTTTAAAAGTGTTGAGATCAGCCTGCCAACATCTACTGTTGTTCTATACTTAACAGCATATCTTTGTAAAAATGTCTCAATGTTTACAACTTGTATTCCTTTACAGCTTCTATGTGCATAAAATTGTTTTAGTGTAATTTACAATAATTATCAACCGTAAAAGAGCAAAAACCTATGACTGAGTAAGTTTCCCCTTTTTTATGTGATTCAGATAGAAGGATAAGATAAAATTGAGTAAATAAATTAATAAAGAATAATAATCTTGTAATTATCAAGTTTGTATAATAATTATAATGCAATTTCTATTGATCTCAATGAAATCAAAAGACATATGGTTTGAACTGATGCAATTTAAGTCAAAAGCAAAACATATCTATGCTCATTTATTGTTGTGAACTAGCTTCTATATGAACCTGCAAAGATCCAAAGTTTGGTTGTATTCTGGGGAAAAAAACACATTTAGTTTGTTCAGGAAGTTACATATTTATGCAAGAGGATGTCATTTGGATGTCGTTTTGAAAATGAAGTCAATGAGCCATTACCAGGTTTTTGACCCTCCCCTTCAGTGACATAACGATGCAAATCTGCAGAGTGTTCAGAGTATTTCTGCCCTGTTGATTTATCTCTTATGTTGTGTGAAGCACCAGAAGTCTTAGAGATTTCAGGATGATGAAGGCACTGACTTTTTTTATCCTTGCTCTCTCTCTGCCCTGTAAGTTAATTTGCTTCTTAAAATTGTAGTTGTTTTTTTCCAATAATAATAATAGTAATAGTAATAAAATATTAATGCTCTCTGTCCTTTATTTTAGGTTATAAATGTCAAAGTATGGAGTCCATTCCTTCTAGTGCAGTGGTGAAAACCCTTGGAGAGACTTTGAGTCTCTCCTGCAAAGGATCTGGCTTCACTTTTAGCTGCTGTTGGATGAATTGGATCAGACAACCTGCAGGGAAACCACTGGAGTGGATGGGATTAGTCTACACTGATGGGACTAGAACACCTTCTTCTAGCAGTCTTCAGGGCAGAATTGAAATCACCAGAGACAACAGCAAGAACATGGTGTATTTAACACTGTCTAACTTACGGCCAGAGGACTCTGCTGTGCATTTCTGTGCCAAGGACCCACAGTATTCAAACTAGTATAAAAGACTGAACAAAAACCCAATAGAAATATTTTCATATTGACCATAAGGTGGCAGTGTAGACCGAGACCAGATAACCTGGAGTAAGCAGTCTGGTTGTGCCTTGAATTATTTTCCTGTTGCCTAATACAGCTTTGGTTAAGCTTACGAACTAATGGCCGAATAATATTCTTGTAGTGTTCTCATCAAAAGTGTAACAACTCCGACTAAACACCGAGGTAAACCACAGCAAAAATGATGAAAGGGAGACGTGAAGTAAGGTTGACCATTTACTGTTGACTTCCTCTTTACAAACTGCGGTGAAAACTGCAGGCAGAAAGAATACAAAACCATACAAGACTTAGTTATGTGTTTCAGGAAACTTACAGTACATAAATGACAAAAATATCAGCCACAACAATTAAACATTATCATCTTAGAAAAATACAGTTTGATACATCTTAAATAGCATGCATCTTATCCAAAAATATTACTTACAGCATTGCTTCAACTTAATTTCTTGTGGATGGCACAGGATTAAATGTTGAACACAGAACAATATTCAGCCATACTTGCTGCAGCCCAAGGAAAAAACCGGAAATCGCCAAACAGGAAGTTCGTTGCTGAAAACGCAATAGGATCCTCCACCTTGAGGTTCCAGAGGGACCAGCAGCTTCAAATAAAAACAGTTTGCTGCTTTGTAAGGGCATTTTAACAGCTGCTCTCTTAATTCGATGAATTTGTCTAACAGAAACCTTCCTCCTTATGCCTTTATCTGCACAAACCCATCTTTGTTCTTAATCAGCCACAAATCTCTTCACAGTACAATAACACTTCAGTTTTCGTTAAATATCTAATGTTTTCATATCTTGTCAACCCAGCTCTCTGAAATTAATTATAGTGATTCAAAGAGCCCTGACACACAATACCATCTATAAATTTAATAGCACAACAAAAATGTTTATCTTTATGACACTTAAATCCAATTTGCATAATAATTTGGGACATGGTGTATATTCCAGAGACATGTTTTTGTTGTAACTTTTACTCTGGCATCTTAAATATGTGTACAATATCTGTTTTTTAAAATTGGTTTGACAAAATACATAAAAGAAGGTCTTTATTCATGCTCAGTAACTTAATGAGATAAAATAAGATGATTTAATGGGGACACAACATTATTGAACATGCATTACACTTTGATAGGTTCACATATGTATACATACTTTTAAGTTACAACAGCACTCTATAAGCAGCATGTTTACTGTAAGCTTTGAAAAATATTTTAAGTCATTGAAAGGAAATAGGTACTAATTGACTTTATTGATCAAGAGAGACACAAAGAGATTAAAATTTATT
Source organism: Brachyrhaphis roseni (assembly GCA_903066815.1). Classification (NCBI taxonomy): domain Eukaryota; kingdom Metazoa; phylum Chordata; class Actinopteri; order Cyprinodontiformes; family Poeciliidae; genus Brachyrhaphis; species Brachyrhaphis roseni. The sequence continues at coordinate 3,751 of CAEFZY010006581.1, forward strand.
TTGAATTGATGTTCTATATTTGGCCCACTCTGAAGTTGACTCAAAGGTAAAATGGGGCTTAGATCTAGTCAACAACCTTTGAAGCAAACACTCTTTGAGAAAGCTTATAGTGAATAATAAAATAATAGTGAATAATTATTTTTAAAATGAAGTTCTATGATTCAAAACGTGCAACCTGCTTGCAGCTACTTGTTGTTTCATTTTTTTAGTAAGCTTTTACAAAAATCCTATAATTGCTCTTCACATGTACAGCATTAACTCTTTGATCGATTCTCTAATTCGCTGCGTTTCCTTTAAATCAATGAAGCGTTATAATGGATTTGATGGCTGTTGAAGTAATGTAATCCTGATGGAGAGTCAGTGGTTTGTATGCAGCAAGCTGCTCCTTTGTGGGCTAAGTGGGAGCGAGTCCAAAGATCATTTGACAGGGCATAGACCTGAATCTAATGCAAATTTACATAATTAATGCGTCTTCAATGTTCTTTTGGGCTTTTTGGAAATATCAGAAAGAAACATTTCACATTTGATTTGGTTTGAAGTGAATCATGGACGATGACATCTGTCACCAAACCCTGCAGTATAATTTCTTCACAACAAGCGCACTTGACCTGCATGAGTAAGGCTGGGCAGCTTGCCTCGGTTATTCTCTTCATATGCTTGGATGCTCTTGATAAATAATAGCTGGTAATTATATCATTTGACTATTTACAGCATGCTTCCTCATGGGTCGTTTCACAGATACAATCAGTGATTCCAGATGAGGCCACTTGTCACTTCCATTCAAGAGAATTAACTCTTCCCGATGCGCTCATTTCACGGAAAAGAGATGCAATCAGATGAGTACATCTGTAAACATTAGTTTTGGTAAATCCTAATGAAAGTCATTTTGTGAAGCTATGCATTACCTACTTGCTACAAATGTTGCAAATGTTCTGTCTGTGCTGGTAAAGAGTTAAGTGTTATGGCCTGTCAACAAGTGATTTTCTCCCATCTTTACAGCAAATCAGAAGCTATAAGATGCCAAATGCCTTTTCACGTAAATATTCCAAGCTACAATTTATGCTATGCACAGTTATTCCTTGGTGGAAGAGTCTTTAATAAATTACAAGCACCTCCTCTTTATAACCACCTGTAACAGCAACACTGGAGGGAAACCTGTTAGATGTTGTAAATCCCTGAGCCCGGTCTAGCTGGAGCTCCACTGGAAGAGTTTAGATCAAAGCAGGTTAAGGTTTTCAATTTGCTCAGTCAAAGTGCAGAAATAAATCTAACTGAACATCTCTGAAACAAGAATTTTAGACTCTAGATTTGTGAAGCTGTAAAATACACCCCCAAAAGACTTATAGCTGCAAGTATTGTGAAAGGCGGGTCAGTAAAGCTGCAACTAGGGAGACTGAATACAAAAGCACTTTGTACATTTGGAAGTAAATATGTGCCATCAGGATTAGAATTAAAAATGTCTCTGAAATTGTATATTTGTACTTACTTTTTCAGTGTTAAAATGTACTTACTGAAAAAGTAAAAACAAATATACGACTTCCGAGGCATTTTTAATTCAAATCCTGATGGCACATATTTACTTCCATATTAAGGGTTATGAAAACTTTCATTGCAAACCTTTATGCCTCAAATGCATTTAATTTCTTCCACATGACACATTAAAAGTATTTTTAAATACATAGAACCATATAGCAATTCAAGATGAATTAACTATGTGATTTGCAGCAAATGGGCATTCCAGTGTATCAGAACCAGTGTAGTGGTCATTAACGTAGCTAATGTCTCTCTTTGAGTTATGCTATCTATGAATCATTGTTTATTAGTTCAACCAAATTTATGAACAGGTACAGCAGTGGCGGGTCACTTTCTGGGAGACAGCTGCACCAGCAAGAAGACGTCGCATCCAGGAATCATCAGAGGGAAACTAGATTACACACCAGTGTTGTTCAGGGAACGATTGCTGGAGACAGTCCAGAAATAAGATGTTTGGCCCTAATCACCTAATCTGCTTGTTTTTAAAAAAGAACACATTAAAATACTCAATGCTCAAATATATTGAGACAAATGTATCCCTAAGCTAGGGTGCAGAAATAGAATGAGGAAAGGATTATACCTTTCACCAACCTGTTATTACAGCAAAGTTGAGTTAATGAGCAACAAGAGAACAAACCTGATGGGTACAAATTACACATATTATTCCTTAGAGTTGCCTCATAGCCATTAATTATTTGAAGATTAGGTTTGTGAGGTTGTGTAACGTTAAGTTTGTTTACCAAGGTCATAATGGGACTGTATTTTATGCTGTTGGCTGGGTAATCAGAAGTGACACTAGATTGACCTACTTATTATTAGTGTATATGTCTATATGCCTAGGCTATTTAGCCTCCCTTTCAAACCATTATGCTAAAACTATTCAACACCTTATATAACTAATCATTGCACAGGAAAAAATGTATGTGTCTAATATCCTCTGTGGCCACTGTGAGGAGAAAAGGGCTGTTTGTTCAGTTTCAAGGCTAATGCCAAGATCTGTGGCCAAATGCTCTGGGAACCAAATGCCAATAAACTGCACAGAGTCAGGGGGCGATAAATTGCTTTACCTCCTTATTTGACTTGCATTAAAGTTTCAAAAGAGTATTACCATTCAAATTCAACTTGCTTTGTTTGTAAGAACCAATAAAAATGATCTAACACTCTGAGCTCTGTGAGTCAGGATAACAAGTCAACACAATTTAAAACTTCTCTGAATTTGGTGTTGAGTCTAAAAGAGAGTCGAATAAACTAGGAGATCAAGTTCAAAACAATACAGACAGAAAGAATACAGACAACAGATGTCAAAACTGTATCTATAGTTACTTTAAGGTAAAAATAATCCTAGATTTGAATTTGTTAATGAATAGGAATGTTGAAAGAATTCTTTATAATGACCACATTGCAATGTTTCCTAAGAGCAAATACATACTGCCACTGACAATTAGTTCTGCTGCTTGTCTCATTCTGTAAATTCTTCTCAAGGATGAACAAAACTGATGGAGGTCCACAGTTTTTTCTGATGTTTTTGCTGAATTCTTTAGATGTTTTCATAATGTCACAGAAGCGAGCAGCATGTTTGAGGTGTTTCCTTATAAGACTTACACTCTACACAGGAAAAGTTAAGTCTCTCTACAACCCTGAGAAAGAACTGTTACCTGTTTTTATACAGGCTCACCTGTAAACTATATACTTGAGGGATGAGAGAAATAGGCTACACATGACCCAATCAGTCAAGCTTGCACTTCAGCTGAAGTCCAAATCAAATTCTGCGTTCATAAAATTACATTGCCCAAACAGTGAAACCTGACGAAGAGACTATGACAAAGTCAGGAAGCTTGATGCTACGTGTCAAAAAGGATGTTAAAAAGTAACAAGATGGAGACACCAAGTGAAGACAGAAGAAAAGACTGAAACATTTTAGAGGCAACTAGCAGCTCTGACATTAACAAGACAAGCTGTCACTTTGTACAGGCTGCAGAGGCTGCTCTGATGTTGATGTTTTAGCTTTTCTTTTGTTGTCACTGAGAAGACAAATGAGTTATTTTGTTCTCTTTCAGCTAACTTAATTTAAAAATACCTAACTCTTTCAAATTATATACAAGCTAATATGCAGTTTGAGATGAAAATAATCTAATAATACAAGAGTTTTTTGTTTCCTTTGTAAAAAGAAAAACACACTAAGAAGAAAAATAAAAGTTTCTTAAACTGGGATAGTTTTAACCACAAGACCTGGTTTAGCAGTGCTGCTGTCACATTTAAACCATGAGAAATGAGCGTCTTCAAATGCCTTGGCCTTGAATTCCCTGATGTCTTCAGAGCTATAAAAACTAAGAAGCCTAATGCAATATCACATGATCATTCTCATGCTGAAAATCCCAGCTCTCGCGTTGACTACATTAACAAACCCTAAATCTTTTCAAGTAGGCTTGGAGTTTTCCCTCACTTTGCAACTTTCCCTCTGTTGCTCTCTTGTCTAAGCAGATTTGCTACGGGTTGACAATGCTATTCTTGCCCAGCTTTGATCAGAGGGTTACACAGAGAGACAGAAGGCAGAAGTCTGCTCCCGACAACAGGCTGAGTCAGACTGAGCGACCCAGAAGAGCGGAGGGTGAAAGTAGGACTTCTCCCCTGAGAGGAGCTTTAAGCAGCTGAGCAAAACACAATAACACCATGTCACTGACACACAGAGAAACGCTGGCACACCGACGGAGAAACAGGCAAACCTGCAGTTATTGAAAAAAAATATTGAACCTGTTTTAATCAACATCTTTAGGAAGTAACAGAAATAAAGTAAAAGATTCTTCTGTAGTAAAACCTTTGTATAAAAATAATAACTATAAAGAAAGCACTTTATTTCTTTGTGATAGAGCAGGAGATTTGTTTCAAATGAATATAAAATATTCTTATATACTGATGAGCTGTGAAAAGCTGCAGTCAGACACAATATAAAGAGAACAATGAAGAAAACATTTCCAGTTGTCGATCATAAAACACCCAAATCAGTGGATAGCATTTATATAAATTCAGAATAAGGATAAAAACAATAAATATCAAAATAAATAAATAATAATCAATATAGCTACACAGATGTTTATTGACAAATTTATTTTATATTGAATAAAAACAGCACCTTAATACCTTTCACAGGTTAGGACACTGAAATGTCCTTTTTCCAATCTAAAGTTTTGAATTGTTCATATTAATGTCAAAATGAATTCAAGCATATTGACAAGGCTCATGCTGAACTTACAGAAAGTTTTTGTGTGACATAAACAAGTGAGTGTGGTGCTACTTTATCACATGCAAACCAGTAGCTATGTGCAGAATGAGAAAAGAAATGGCTACCATTTTCCATCTTTTATATGCTCCCAGGGGAATTTTTTTTTTCAATAACTATATTCACAAATCTTTAACTTTCATAAAAAAAAAAGAAAGAAAAAACAAACTTCAGCTTTATGTCATGTCACTTTGGCTCACTATCATTTTCTGTTAATTCAAAATGTTAACTGTAAAACAACTTTTTTGCATAGGAAGAAGTCCAGGTAAACAGCCAGTTAGCCATTAAGGCAAACAACAAAACAACAGAATTAAGGGAGACTACTGGGCTTCTCAGCTCATTAAGCAAATTAAGGACATTAAGTAAAAGTGGCTTCAAGTTGATCTCAGCACATCTAAAAACACTTAGTGTTTGTATAGAGGGAAATGAGACAGGACTTGGCTATGTGTGCGTATGTTATACATACATGACAAGGACAACAAAAGGCATTTTTATATGCTACAACCACAAAATTGAATAGATTTCCTAGTTTATGGTTTGAACTTTGAATAGTCCATCTAGCAAATAAACATCGCTTAATCTAAAGTATTGAATTGTAGCTCTGGCTGTATGATTCAGGCAGTATAACAAAAGCAACTCTATGAGGACGTTATGATGCTATCATTCCAAGATAAAGAGATTTTTCTAACCACTTTAGTCTTTTTAAATGGGACACCTTTAACCGATTTATATAATAGAGGAACTGCTGTTATCCTATTTCTGCTGGAATTGACTCCACCGCAACAAACAGCAAGCAGCTGTAAAATCCATCTTGCATTGTTTGTGTGCACATACAGTTATCGCCCCATCTGTTTTGTCACAGCGCTCCCTACAGTCAAAGCAAATTGGAATATCCGCAGGTCTCTTTTACCTGCAAGACGTATGTATGCACAGCAACACTGCACTGGCTGCTGCCTACATGTCTACTCAGACTGGAGCTGTAGCGCCAATCCATGTTTCATGCAATGCAGCAACACAGTACTGAAATCATTGCAAAGACTAGTGTATATCATGGCTTAATCCACTTGTATTGAACCTGATAGTGTGGAAGAATTCTTAAGTTGCCTTAAAGCACACTTGCAAACCTAGAATGAGTCACTCTTCAAATGCCGGCACATCCTCTTATTATAAATAATTGCTATTTGACATTATATCACTGCATTATTTACAGACAGTTTCTCTCATCACCATCTGGTGAGCTGGTGCCATGACATTTAACTAGCAGCGATGTGGTAGGCAGGCGGCCATTTCATTTGAAGCCAGGACATGCCCTGGGGACAGACAGAGATGAATGAAAACAAGCAGCCGAATGTTTCATCTCCCTCAAGGCTTTCATTGTATTTCCACAACACAGACACGTACGCATGAAGCATTGGAACATCAGCACGTGCAATCTCACACCAAGATTTGCAAGCAAGAACAAATCATTTGACAGTCAGTGTAAAGGATTTGGTGTTCAATACGGAACATTATGTTATACTTACAGGCCTGCAAAGTGGGCTTTCTAATTTGGGTTGGAGCAAGTCAATACGCAATCAGTGAGGTTTTGTTTTTGGCAGCCTATTCATTTGGATAGGACTGACAGATCTTGAACGTAAACAGATAAAAGGTCTACATCTTTTGGCTGAGAATCAGATAGTACAGAAAACAAGCCTTTTTCAGGAGATAGGTATGAAAAAAATATGCTGGCACTCATAATGCTTGTTTATATTCTGGTTTCTACAGCTGCATCGATCAATATTTCTTTATTGTGTGTATTGGTCGGTGCAGCTGATCAATTATGTGAACGTTATGAACAATATACATGAAATGCACAGAAAGGCCAATCAGAGTTGTATTTTGTTCTTCTAATTTCTGTAAAGTTCTGCGTGCAATAATGGTTGATGCCCCTGACCTGAGAAATGCTGCAGTATCTATGTATTTTTTTTATGGGTAAAGACACCAAACCTTGAGAAAGGATGAAATAAACAAAAGGTAACAGGTTTTTCTTTTCAAATGTCAACCCCATCCAAAAACAACATTTTGAACCACAACCCTCCAAAAACAAACAAAAAAAGTGTATTGTCATCGCCTTCGCAATATATTCACTAACTGGTCACTTCATCGAGTACACCTGCTGGATTGGACCCCATTTTGCCTTGGGGAGTCATTCCTCTTATATGTTGATTTGTATTGATATGACACAGTAACCTCAAAGAAATCTGCAACACATCCCAAAGGTGATCTACTGAATTAAAGAGAAACATGAATTAAAGAGTGTGTAGCTTTCATACTAAAAATTAGCATAGGGATAAATTTTTAAAAGTGCAGAGCACAAAAAAATTCAGATGTATGAAACCATATGAATGCATGTCACTGAGCACCTTTTCTATCTACATGAAAAAGAGCAGAGCTGCAGGTGTGTATGTGAATACATATGTAAACTGGTATAAAATATCTGGAAGGCTCCCACAACATTTCAATATGACCACGGCAAAGAGACCCCTGCTTTCCAACGTTATTACTGATACTAACAATACATTTTATTTAAAACACTCCTTTCAGGACACACAAGATCAGGATAAAAAAATTGCCAGAGTCCCCAGAGTGATGGGAGAAATCAAGTCATTGTTGAAGCCTATGAAGAAATCACGTGTTGAACCAGGCGAACGTGCCATTTCATTTGATTAATGCATCACAGATTGCACATTTACTAAATGGAAAAGGTTTATATTCACAAAGCCACATTCGCTTAGAGTGATCCAGTAGCTCTGATTATATTTCAATGTTATTTTACCCTAAAAGAAAAGGAACTACAACTGATTAATACTTTTCTAACCCCATAGGGAAATAATCATGTATCTAATGAAAAGCATCAAGTTGTTGTATGACGTAAAACATCCAATCCAAACTTCAGAACAGTGGCCATAATGAAATTGTTCCAGGCTAACAAATAAAGTTCCTGGAGCTACGTAATGGATTATAAAAAGTCGTGTCTTGCATTTCATTAAAATCACTCAACTAATGTCATTGAACAAAAATCATTAAATCATTAATTTATTTTTTTGCCTTGTTCCAGGAGCAATATATGACAGAAGCTTTCAATGGCTTATTTTCTAACTTTCTGTGCCTGCAAGCTGTGCTGTGATGCTAAAACTAATGGTCAAAACTAATCTTCAACAAATGTTTTGTCCTTTATGCTATTTCATAAGGTTTAAAAGTTTTTTCTCAGTTAACTGTGTGTATCTTTTGGCAACCACAATACAGCAGTAGAAGCCGCTATAGGCATCCTCTTAACATGTTAATGAAAAAAAAAAAATCACCAAACTTCTAAATCACACCACAAGAGTCAGGCTGATTTTTAGAAGACTAAAAGGCATATTACTTGCAATGGCAAGATAGACTTTTATGAAGTAAAATAAAACTGCCCCTATGTTTTGTTTGAAGGACTGAGTTGCAACCTATAGCTAAAATAAAACAATCTGCAGATTTTATTTTCAAACTTCCTAAAACAGAGCAATGTTATTTAAGGAAAGTGACTGAATATATAGTTAAATTGTTTTGACTGAGCCTTTCATGCCTTATATTTTAAGCCTCTCTCTCTAAAAATGATGAAGAGCTTCAATAATGGTAATGCTATGGTTTTCTAACTCTGCCTCACTAAGGAGACAGTGACAGAATACAAAAACGAACAGATCTGAGGGTAGAAAATATATTTTTTTATTTCCACATGATTTATATATTTCCCTCAGGGCGACATTTATCACCATTAGTGTTCAATAACCTGAGTTAATGCTCGTTAGACAGCAGCATGCCACAGGCATCTGGGGCTTGTAGCCAGAATTTCTTATTTCACTAATAGACGCTGAGTAAATGTGCAGCAGATGGTTGTAGAAGAGGGGAGGAAAGATGTCATTCTGTGCTTCCTAAGAATACTCAGATTCAATGAGAGACTAAAAAACTTTTTAAAATAATGATGTGCAATAACCTTAGTAAGTTCACACATCAGGTTTTGAAGTTTGGGCTTTTAAACCGAACACTTTGGAGACATTCTTAAAGTTGAGAACTAGTGGTATTTTCTTTTCCACTAACAATTCTGCATCAATAATACCACTACAGGATTTTCAAATAGATGAACTTTTAAAACAATAAAACAAAAAAAAAGAAAGAAATAAATAATAATAAAATCTTGCGACGCTTTCTTTTCATGTATTTGGGTCAATATTGCCAATCAAGGCAGCAACAATCAACACAAGATTGTTGATTCTGGCTATTTCCAAAATTTGAAGAGATAGTTGGCATTAGTAAGCAGATTTTTTTTTTTTTTAAAGCAATTTCATCTCTTGCGCCAGACTTTTCCTTAGGGGAATACTGCTCAGTTTTAGAAGAAAATAATGAGAATCAGACAAAGCTGAGCAAGGACTTAAACCTAACTTCTTTGAGGTGGAGTTTGACCATTTCCAACCCACGATGAATACTGCTTGTGGTTGAATCTAAAATTACAATTACTACAGACGGAATGTTTCCACTTGATTAATTTCTATTGTATCGTAAGTGGGGGCTAACTTATAGAACTGGTCTCATCAGTAATTAGCCATCAGTCCTGCCAGGATGTATCGTTGAAACATAATTTTCAGTTCCAGCTTCTTATTTCAATGCACTGAAAAAACCATATAACAGAGCTGTTGCAGGCTGCTTTCAGTTACACAACAGAATCTTTAGGATATAAGGTTATGATCAGCCAATTGTGCTCGCAGGCTTCTCACCTTTTAGGAGGTAATGTGCTGTACCTCAGATGAACAACATAGGTTTGATGGTTTAAATGAGCAACACTAATTAACTAGGGTTAAAGGAGATGAGCTAAGATGGACATTTTGCTGTCATGACAGACTTATGTCTGAGTACACATTCAAAGTTGCCCTACAGTAGAAAACCTGAGGTTTTTTGGATAGATGGGATCCTAGTGGAAAACAAAGCCTGGAGTCCTGTGTGCTGTATCCTTAAAAAAGTGCATAAGACTTTCTGTAGCTCCACGGCCTCACCATAAAAAGGGTAGGAGACAGTGTGTCAGATTGCTGACAGTTACTCATCCTCCCCTGTGTAACTGCCAAACAAATTCTTCTTCCCGGCAGTCTGTGCTCAGACTTTTGTTTTGCTCTTTGCTCACATCTGAACTTGAAAAGCATCTTGCCTGCTTCAGGGATCACTCAAAGCATAAAGGAACATCACATTTTTCTACAGTCTATTATCAAACAGCCTCTTCTTCCATTAGAGCCCGTTGGTCCCCTGAAAGAGCAATTTTTGTGTACAATGTCAAATACAGCAGCTGAAAATTGCCTCTCTTCAAGCTGTAAGAGACACTTACTTTGCAAACAGAAACTGCAGAGATATAGGCTGGAACAACTTGAACCTTTATGACAACAGACAGCACATGAAACGAACATAACATGGGAAATGGTGGCTTAGAAAGGCAGCGATTTTAAAAGCTCCAACTGATACTTAATGTTTACAAGTGTTGAACTGTGACATGCTTTGCTTTCAAAAGATGAAGTGTTTCTGTTCAGCCTGCTTTCCAATGTAAAAGCTGTTTTTATTCATCTGAAATAGAAAAAAAACAATGTTTCTTTTTTATTATCATTATTTTTGCTGTAGGGAGGTTGCAATTACTACTTTTTGTTGAATATGGTTGGTATTTTTCGCTTTAAACCTTCAGAGGGCATTCAGTCTGACTGCACATGCATCTCCTTAAATCCCCCCAGCATGAAGCTGACATTTCTTGTTTCCTGCCTGGTCCAATCATTTTGTCAATACAAACAGAAAAATCCAAAGCTTAGACTGTGTGGACACAAATGATCAACCAGCTGTGTTACACTTTTCCAATGGGATGTTAGTCTTTCCAAATATTATTGTGCAACCTCATTCAGAGCTTTTGTGGTCAGGGCTCAGCCAAAGCGTAAAAAGTAAAGCTGCATTTTATAGATTCACATATTTTTCAGTTACCTTCAATCAGAGAGGTGTATGTTTTGGGTTAGAACTGCTGTAAATTCATTTATTATTTGAATGCTCCATTTGTCTATCAATCCTGAGGTTTTTGTTTTTCAATATTTCAGTTTTGGATCTTATGCTTACTTGCTATTTTAGGTTGCTGAACTTTTGGAAACATTTAATACTACTGTGATTACCAGTGTGTTTATGCACAGGTGTTTATGCATTCAGCTTACAAGTTATATTGTTGACTATTTGTTATATCTTTAGTTTTGTTATGTTAACAGTGGAAGTACCACCGATATTAATAGATCACTCAGACCACTATTAGCTATTTTCTAAAGAGGTGCAGTGGCTTCCCAAAGTATTCACACCCCTTGATGTTTCTGTTGCATTTTTAGTTATCTATAAGCTTGGTTTGAACAGGGCCCACTAAAGAGTCAAATTAACCTGAGAATGCTTTGTTATGATTAAATGAATCATGAATGAGGAGGTAACACCCCCTGCTTCTCCTTAAGATTGCTCTCACTTATGGCTAGCTCACATGGCAAGATTTTTATGCCAATTTTTGTCAATCTTATTCCTGCCATGTGTGGTGTGTTAAGATTGGTGTGGTCTAATCCAAAGGACGTCTGGACTTTGTCGTCCTGAAATCGGGGATATTCAACATGTTGGATTGAGTTGGCCCTATATCGCAGCATGTTTGGTGTTGCCCTATTTTGTTCCCCCTATAAAATATAGTGTGCAAACAATAATGTTAATGATATGATATAGTAATTCTATGTTGTTAGGAAATTATTAGTGTGTTTCAGTCCCACCTGGACTCAGCTGGCAGTTTTCTGTGTAGAGTTGTCATGCTTGCTCCTGCAACACTAAAACTCAGTATTTGGAGTGGTAGAGCATTTTAGGAGTAGTCATATTTAATATGCAAGTGAGGATTTAATATTGCCTTGGAAGTGGGCCAGCTCACTGAACAATAATTCTTAAGTTTAATCAAATTCAGAAGATACATCTCCCTGCAGGGACTCAGAGTAGAGGTTAACCAAATTGCTTGAAAGGCACACAACTGCAGGAAATAGATTAAGAGGTAAAGCATAATGTAAAGTCTGGAGGAAAGAGAGGTCAGATTAAAAGCATTAGCTTTCTACAGATTCTTCTTGCCTGAAGAGTGATACATGTAGCTGCCTGGGACTGCTGAATGTTCACATTCAGCTTACAAGTTATATTTCTCCTTCAGCAGGCATTGCAGTCCAGTAAGAAAATGTTCAAATGCATGGACAGACTAAAATCTGAACCAGTCTTGCTGGGTCACATTCAGTCTCCATACTTTAAATCTTTCTATCTTATTGTGTCTCTTTCGCCAGAAAACACAACCAGAATTCTGCTTACAGTATTAAATGTCATATCTGGAGTACGATTTGATTGAAAGCATAACAGCAAGTGTTCAAGTAACGAGAGAAAAGGGTTCGAGTCAACCAAAAATCATTCGGAGTCAAATAAGAACATTTAAAGATATAAGCAAATTACAAACCTGTATATTGTCAAAAGACGATCTGTTGGTGACATCGTACAGCAAAAGCAGAGCTGAAAGACACAAAAAAGGATTAGGTTGAAAACACTTTGACAGACAAACTTCTCACCAAATGTTTTTCTTTTTCGCATTACCAATAAATTCTGGTTGAACTCACTTTATTATTTAGCTGCTCATGGGACAGGAAAATGAAATGGATTATAAACCATATAATAATACTCATTTGGGAGAGCTGATGTTTGTTGTCATTCAATGGTTTGGAACCAGATCAGGAAAAATAAAAGGTTGTTTGTTGCATGACTGTGGTAAGTCCTGTGTGTCTCTGCTGTCTTAAAATCTTGCCATGCTAGAATGTTTAAATAATAGATCATTTGAGGAAAAAAAAAAAACATTTTGCGTTTGTTTTGCAATTTGAGGAGCGAGGCTACATTAATTTAAAAAAACAAAGATAATACAATATACAAAATGCTGAGAACAAACCAAGATGAGTAAGATGCTTTATGAACATGTCTCCTGTTTGCAGCAAAAGTAATCTAATAAAATTTGAATATTTACATTAATGACAAATTAAGTAATTTTAAGCCAAACTTTTGGTGGAAGAGAAAATTAATTTGAATAATAAAATTCAACCATGATAAAAAGTCATTCAGCTGCTTTGGTTTATCATTTGCACAACATGCTGGAGTTCAGTAATAATTTGAAAATGACGTTATAGGTTTATCACAGATATCTGAGAACCACCACTAAGAATTAGCAAAATTATAAATATAAAACCTGTCCAAACATCCAGTCACACAGACAAACACTGAGAAACATGTGATGACTGATTACAGAACATCAAAGAGTCCCTGAATCCTGAATGTGCTGCCCTTCCTTTTATGAACAGATTTATAAAACCTTAGTACTTGATAAACGCTGCAGAGTGGAAGTGAATACTCACTCACATCTAAACCAACATGTCTTCGAAAAATAACTGGCATAAATTTTTGTTTCGATGGCAAGGAAGCAACCTTTGAAAGTTCAATCGAAACAACACTTACCTACTTTCATGCCCATATAAACCTCTATAAATGTGTAATAATTTAATGTTTGTTTAGAGTGTCAACACGACACAAATCTTAACTTTAGCAATTAGGCAGAAGTCCAATTTAAATCTAATTAAACAGAGTCAATGCATACCAATTATATATGGCCTTGATTGAGGCCATATATAATTACCATAATTTAATTTACCATAATAAGGTAAATAAATAATATATGAATTAGTATTTCGAAAATGACAGATTGTAGAAACCAATAGGTTGCCTTGGATATTAGTTTTCAGTCTGAGCACATATTAATTGACAAGGAAGAAAGTCGTCTTTGTGTTTTGTATAAAAAAAAATTCAAGAAGAACCAAACAGCTGAAAGTCAGCTCAAACTTGTGAAACTCAAATTATTGTACTTTTGTATCAGAATAAATATACTACAGTTTGAGAGATATTTATCAAATGGTAAATACGCAAAACCTTAGTGCAGCAGAAGAGTTAACCATGGTTTCACACACTATTAATAATCACAAGATGTATTTTTTTTCCCAGAAACTGTAAATCAGCAAAGGGGTATGAATTCTTCACCATGAGCATCCCGATAGTAGGCATGTGTGACACTGCGGAAGCGCTCCTGTCCAGCTGTGTCCCAGATCTGGAGACAAGATAAAGAATAGAAATTAAAGTAAAAAAAAATCTTTGTTTTTGCTGTGAGTTGATGTTAAAAACAATGACATGATTTACTTTGATCATCCTGTGTGAGCATGAAATTCCTACCTCACTGTTTTTACTAAAAAGTTAACGTGATTTGCTTTCATCTATGGTGAAATACTGTGAGTTTTGGATGTAATTCCTGATCAAAGCATTTTTAAGTGACTGGTATCAGAGTCCCTGGCTAGTCCCAAAAGCTGTCAAAGTGCTGTCTGGAATTTTATTTAATTCATCTGGGTTTCCCCTTTCAGCCTGTGTTTTTCAATGTTTTCAGTTAAAGATAGACTGAATGGCTCCTGCTCTTTATGTTTGTCTCAGATATCTATAGATAGCTGAATGTGCAAAGTTTTATATTTTGAAGTAGGCTAGAAAAAAATTCTTGAACTTTTTATGTCTAATTCAAAAAGTTCTAAAGTTTTGAGCCAAATTATCAACAAGTCATATCAAAACAGAAAGTGCTAGAGTCACCCTACAACTTCAGTAATTGCTCATAGTAGTTGGATTAATCACTTAATTTTATTAAGACTGTAGATATATGTACCTCTTCAGATGATAAAAGCAAATTAAAAAGCTATCTATCTAGATAATAAGTTGTCACATTATAGACTTTTGTCTGAGTTCACTCAAGCATATATTTTGGTGACGAAATTACACCAAAACATATTTTGGATAGGGATAATTGGCTTGATATTTGCAAATATTTATATATGTGGGACAAAAAGCAAAAAATAATTGGGATATCTCTAATAAATTATGATCAGTGTGTCAACAGTAAAGCTACTTTAAATTCAAGTTTTAGTCACAGTTTTGTTTACACTAAAATTATGTTCGGACTTTTCAAAGCTTTGTTTTGATCTGTGCCTCCTGAGAAAAATACCAGTCTCAGTAATTAATGCTTATTTAATTCATCTCCTACATCCATCTTGCTTTGTAGCCAGTTTTCTGAAACCAGCTGGATTTTATAACAACACTGATAAGCTTTGAGTTGTGAATCTAATAAAAACATAGGTTTGCCATCTGAAGTAGATGTGGATGCATAACTTAAAAAATGCTGCTTTTGAAAATATGCTATTCTATTATTATTTTTTATTAAAAGGCAACTGTTTGATAATTTTCTGAGTTGTAGCAAGTCTGTCTCTCTGGTTTGAGTCCAATTAATGTTTTTTTTTTTTTTTTTTTTTACTTTTGCCACAAATTACACTCATTAATGGAGAACATTTAAATCAAATTTTTTGTCAATATTTTCCCATCCATAAAATATTTTGACAAAACCACAAAAATAAAATAACCGAGTTAAATATACTTCCAAAACAGTTCAAGCCACTAAAGATTTCTGCACAATCGAATCGATTTCACTCTGTAGTTTACCTCTATATTAAATCGATAAAATTTAATATAATACGGTACGTGGTCAGCCACAATTATAAATGTAGCTGGCCACATAGACCTAGTAAAGTCTGATATTGCACAAACATTTTTAACTGGCTGTGTTGTGCACCGGTATGGATCATAACATTAAACAGCTACATATCTGTTTGACGCAAACCAGGCAAGCCAGACTCTGCTCACAATTTGGGTACAATTATATTTTAACCATTTTTATATCTCAATGGCAATGCTGTTTTGATCTTTGGATGGTTTTATCTACGTATCTTTTCATTTTCGCTAAACTTACATTTTGATGGTGAATCACTTACCTGCAGCTTCACCTTGACTCCATCAATGGTCAGCACTTTGTTCTGAGAAAGCAAAAAAAAAAAAAAGTAATTTAAATGTTTCAGAACAAGCAAGATGTCAATGTTTATTTTTGTTTGTGGCTAAAGGTTTTTCCCCGTCAGGCTCTCATGCACCTACATATAGTGCTTGGAAATTTCCATCAATTCTGCATTTCTCCACCTCACTTGGATTCCTTTAGAAGAAATCTGCCCTATTATAATTCTGCTGGTGGATTAAGCCCCTCTGCTCTCCTCACCAATCTCTTTCTAACCTCTGAAGATTACTGAAATTTCAGTGACTTGCAAAAGTATGCAAACCACTTCAACTGTTTCACTTTGCAACAACTATCTCCAGTTTAATTTGTCAGAATTTAATAAGATAAAAAAAGGCAAAGTAGTGCATAAAACTGTCATCAGGGCTGTTTTTGCCGCAAAAGGGGGAGGAGTTAGGTAGAAGTGTTGGTAATGGAATGCTTTGTACGGTATGTATGGACTTTATAACAGAGAGTACAGGTACAGATGAACTAACCAAAATGAAGCATAAATGGTGAATAGAGAAATGCCAAGAAGTGAACCCTGAGGGAACCATAATCAATTCGGTCAGAGGTACAGCAAATGTCTAAATTATAATTTGAGATCAATAATTAACTTTTTAAAAATATATTAAACATTCACTTCACTATGCTTTATTCATTTTCTACATACCTATATTTCTCAAAGAATAAGATGTCAATTATTCTTCCATCCAGTATACTAACACAAATCATACTGCTTGATACCAAGGAAGAACTGAGAAGTTTTCCACTACATTCATCCTACTTCCTATAGAATATTCCTAAGTGTTTCTGGTAGTGACCTCCTAATACCCAAAGGTATTTACTGCTGATGAAACTTAGAACTGGATAGTCTTTGTTGACGTGTGGAGCTCATACTTCTTCGAGAGACTCAAAGGTGAACCCATACATATTCATGGAAGAATTTGAGCTGCAAGCTAGACTGTAAGTGGAGTCTGAAAGGAATCTCACAAGACTAGATCCTTGTTGTTGTTGTTGCTAAAAACAACCCAAAATGTGCTCAGAGGCTTCATGAATATTTAGTGACCCAGAAAGGAATGTGGTGATCACAGCACAGTGAGGACTTTGGGGGTTTAGCTCAGCTTGATTGCTTTAGTAATTTGTTAAGAGAAAATGTTCAGGTTAGACCCACTGGGGCCAGAAATGCAGGACTGAAGATGATGAAATGGTGCTTATCATCTAATACATGCCAAATTACTGTGATATGAAGAACTGTTCAGAAAGACAGCAAATCCCACTTTAACAAGAACTACCTCCACTTTGCCTACATATCTCTCTCAGCAAAGTGTTCACAGAAAGCTCCACTTTAAGGTAAGTTTCACTCTCAGAACTGCTGCAAACACCCTCTAAGATAAGAACATCTTCGAATACAAAATCCTCCACTTAGGAGCAACACACTCGGTGTTAGCCACTTAATGGTTCTTGTCTTCCCCCCCAATGTACACGACTGAGAACATACCCTCAGAATAGATTCACTCAAACAGCACTTCATGCGGATCATAAATTACAGATGTTAGAGAAGCTTTCAGAGGAGCCCGTCAAAAGTGTGAGCCTATGAAACATTAATGGCTGCAGCATGAAGCAACTAACAGGAACATGACGTCCACAGAAAGCCTCGATATGTGACAAATTACTAGTGCTGATAAGAATCGTATGGAAAAGTCCATCCAAGGCTGTTCCACGATGTCTTTGCTACTAGTGAATGACGCTCCCTGCCCTCTACACACAAGTCATAAATCAACTCACCAGGGCAATAAACTGGAGAGCAGATGTGGGATGGAAGTACTGTGAGACAGGGTGGTAAACCCAGTCCCCAGCTGCCATGTCTAAAGCACAGTGACATACTGTGCAAACACACTGCACCGAAGTAGTCAGTCACATAACACTCCTGTCTGTGTCAGAGAAACACATTTTACCAGCCGGGGCTTAAAAATTGCGGTTCAACTTTAAATAATACAGTTTAACATCCATTAAAAATAAATATTTTATAAAGATCATCTTTTGACTGAGCCAGATTATGTTTTATGGCACCATGCAAGAAATCTTCTGCTTGTCAAAAATTTTGAGAAGCAAATATATAGATTTTTTTTCCCACTTCACAACTCTGCATTGAAACGGATATGCAAAAATATGCAGTCAAAATGTTGTCGATTTTTATTGACAAAATTATTTGTCAATTCCTTCCAAATTAGTAATAAAAACACAGGCAGTGTGTATCTTGACTTTATAACAGCAAAATACATCTACAACTATCATTGCATCCATTAAACATTTGGGTTTAACACTCAGTGAGCTATTGAACTGACTTAAAACTATATAATTACCAATAAATATTCAAATCACCCTAAAATGACACATTCTTTTGTATAAAACCAAGCAAGTGCTAAGTTAAGATGTTAGTCACACGTTTTGTAGGAAAATTAATCACTTAGTCATGGTATGAGAATAACTAATACATTTTCTTTTTTCACTTTCCAGTACATTCAGAGCAAAGCTGACTTAGTCTCTTCAAACTACAAGATTAAATAGTTTACAAATATTTTAGTTGTAAAGTACCAGACATGTTTAAAGATCATAATAAAAAAGACAAAATCACATTTACATATTATATAACTTACATTTCTCAAGGAATTCATCTATTGATGCTGAACTTGAGTGAAAAAACAAATTCCGGAAAGAATGATTTGACCAAAATCCTGGAAATTCATTGGAGAGCAGAGCTTAATATAGCCAAAAAGAACAAATAAGGTTTCATCTGAGAACTTGAACACCCTCTGCAGAGCTCTGAGGTAAAGTTTTTCTTCATTTTTGACTGAAGCCCTGCTTTTCCAAACCACAGCAATACCTGCAGTCAGTGTAATAGGGGCAGCTTTCACTTTTATTGATTTTCTCACTTGGGTGCCTAGGTGAGGCTGAAGCCAGACTAATTGAAAGAGTGAAGGGCCTTTGGGTCCTTTTAGAATTGAAACGGCAGTGCTGCAAAAAATAACCTCTTCTCCTCATTCAATTGCAAAGGATGGCAGCAAGATAATAATAATAATAACCCCCCCCCCAAAACATAATGAAATTAGAAACAGAGGCTTTTTGCATTAATGCATGGCTGTGCAATATGTTAGGTTTTCATCCCCTAACCCTGTCCAAAAAAAAAAGAGATGATTCGAATTTGACTCAAATATTATATTTCAATATTTTATGAGGTGAGCTAAATTGACTGGATGACTACTTTCTTACCATCCATGCATTTTCATATTTCAGGAACACCTCTGGTTTGGGTTTGATCCTCCACCTGTAACCTGCAGCAAAACGCTCACACCCACGCAGAGACTCACTGTGATCAAGGCAATCCCTGAGGCAGGTCAGACACAAGCAGTTTTGGGGAATTTATCATGCAGACATTACTCATCTGAATGCAGTGAGAGCCAGCCTGGAATCTTTCAATGTTTGTCTTTATGACATTTCACAAGGAGAGCTGATAAAAATGGAAATGGCATTATGGCTCTAAGTATGTGTTTGTGCTGTGGCCAAGTGTGATGGTGAATAATCGTATGAGGCGGAGGGACCATGCTGTGAAATATAGCTGGTTGTTGAAACTCCAACTCTCAAACGAGCATGCTATTCTGGATAATGAGTGTAAAGAAAACACAAACTAGGGATTGTTACGGGCATCAAGATTTATCTATTTGTCTCAGTCAACGTACCCTGCTTCCACAAATGGAGGCTCATGAATAGCTAAACTCAAACCATATTGACAAGCTCCTAAAAACTAAACCACTTGCACATCTGCATATTAGAATAACAGAACTAAAAGCATCCCGATATCTGACAATTCTTGCATTGTCATTGAAAACTTTTTTCCAATATCACTTTATTTTTCCCCAATACAGTATTTCATTCCATCATTAAATATTCACAGCGCTCCTCGGCGCTCACCTCTCTAGATTCCAGTGACATTAGAGCAGCAGGCGGTAAAGCTGCTCATCATTAATAACAGACACCTCTATTGGTAATGCAAACACTCATCTGATGCCTTCAATTTAGTGAAGGCAGAGACTCAGAAAAGCATTGCAAAAATTTCTCTTTCGCAGTGGGAAATGGCATTATATTTTAGCTCAATTCATTGTTCAATAAATTAAGCAAAATTTTAAGAGGCAATGCGACTTAGTATGATTATGCTCGCTTTTTTATTCGCACCCACTCAGGAAAGCAGGCATGCAACAAAAGGGCAGGCAGCAGAGTGGGTAACAGAGAGACCAGTCAGCCATCTCTTCATTAAGCACAACAGAAAAAAGTACAAGATCAGTGAGGCTATGACTGGATGGGCAGTGACATTAACAATGACATAAGATTTCAAAGAAAAATGTTCAAAAGACAAGATGAAAAGTGAGTTTCATCCTCTCAGCCTGCTTGTCTGTATTCACTCTCCTCATGACACTCTAGAATGGTTATGAAATACAATTTAACAGTCACTGAACACATGAATAGTGCCAAGTAAATGTATTTCAGACACCTTGAACTTTTCCACATTTCCTCCAATAGAGTCCACCTGCATGTAAGGTAATGTCAGTCTAAATACAGCAGTGTTGTCATGGACTCAGAGGTTTATGAGAGAACATTAGTGGGGGGAAAAAAACAGCCTCAAGTGAAATTAGCAAAACTGAGAGGTTGGAATGTTGTGAAAAAGTTAAATATTGGGTACTCATAGTGTCATGGTCCAATCAGATATTAATTCAAAACACCTACAAAGGTTTCCTGAGTCTCTAATGGTCTGGGTCAGTAGGTTGCACAGCCTTAGAAGACTGTTGACTTGACAAATGTCCAGACAGGAGGGTAAACCTGAAAAGTTTAATGAAGTGAGCACAACCAGGAAATTTTAGGTCACTTTAGGCTTCCTTATGCTGAAAAACGTTATGGAGAGGCTGATTTCATTTGCCAGCAGGACTTGGAATTTGTCCATACTGCCAAAGGTACCAAAAGCTGGTTCCATTACCACAATGCTACTGGTACTGGAAGCAAACTAGCCTGACTTGAACCCCATAGAGCATATATGTTGGACTGTCAAAAGGAGAATGAGAGACACCAGAGACCCAACAATAACATGACATGGAGGCTGATACCCTCCATCTCATGCTGCATTGATGCAGTAATACATGCAAAAAGAAACCCAACAAAGTACCAACTGCATAAAAATGAACAAACTTTTCAGAACACAATACTTTACATTTCAATTATGTAATATTCACATTTTCTAAGACCTTCACTTTAGAGTTTCCATTATCAGTAAGCCCCAGCCATCACAATTAAAAGAAATAAAGGTTTAAAATATTTCCCTGAATGTGTAATGAATCAGTCTAATACACAACAGTACATGTTGGCAACTTAACCTCGAGCAGCATCACCCTGAACACAGGCGCTCCCCAGGGCTGTGTGCTCAGTCCTCTGCTCTTCACCCTGCT
>CAEFZY010006583.1:0-36934 GCA_903066815.1 Brachyrhaphis roseni
GTGGCCTGCTTAATAATGTGGAACATCCTTCTTAAGTAGATTTCCTTTAATTGAGCTCACCAGACAAACTAATCAACCCAGCTCTCTGAAATTAATTATAGTGATTCATAGAGCTCTGACACACAATACCATCGATAAATTTAATAGCACAACAAAAATTTTTATCTTTATGACACTTAAACCCACACCCACACACGTGAAATGTATTGAACAGTGGTTATATTGCAATATTATCAAATGTGTTTGGACTTGTGATATTTCCCTTAGAAACTCAGTCTTGACATCTAGACTTTTTTCTGTGTGAATGCTTGCTGGCTCACATTTGTTGCCAAAGACAGCAACAAATGTGCTGTCTACAAGCTTATTCATTTTTGTGTGTTTACCGCAGATGTCTGTTTGTCATTCTTCTAAAAGGCAAATACTTGTTTATTTTTATGTAAGCCTTTGAAATATGAAGGATTTGAAGCAGACTGAAAGAAGAAATAGGTAATCTTTTTTAAGGTAACCAAAGCACGATCTAATGAAAAAAATAGCTCAAAGATCTTGATCTTGAACAAATGTCTGAATTTAAATACTTTAAGGATTTAGTCCATATATAACAAAGTAGCTAACTTAAATTTCATTTAATTGTTTTTTGTCTTAAAGATTGAAATGATGTCTCAGAGTGAGATATTGCGTCGCTATTAATGCTATCAGCTTTAATTATTTAATAAGTTGCCTTGCAAAAATTTTTCATA
This sequence comes from Brachyrhaphis roseni, assembly GCA_903066815.1. Lineage (NCBI taxonomy): Eukaryota > Metazoa > Chordata > Actinopteri > Cyprinodontiformes > Poeciliidae > Brachyrhaphis > Brachyrhaphis roseni. The sequence continues at coordinate 738 of CAEFZY010006583.1, forward strand.
CTCGAACTTTTTCAGATTTTGTCTGAAAAACAAACTTCAATATGGGATTTTATAGGATGGATCAACACAAGGTAGTGTTGATCCATTAAGTGTTAAGTGTGAGGAACATGATTCATATTTTATTTATTACAAATAAAATTCTGAAAAGTGTGGTGTGGATTTATATTGGACTAACCTCGGCAAATACTTAGTAAAAATTGCTGGAGGTTTTCTCCTGTTAAAAGAGAACAGTTTTCTTCAATTTTTCTACAGCCCTCAAGACTATTATTTTTCATTTTATTACTTTACAAGGGGACCAAACCATTTTAAATCACTCTGTTTGAGATGTTTTCTATGATATATCTTCAATTGATTTATACCACAAAAATAAAAGAAAACACAACTGAAAGTAAATAAACACAGGAAAACTGTCAGTTCAGTCATTTGCTCTTTAACAGCACTAAACCCTGCAACACTACAGAGACAGAAACTTCTAAGACACACAATAATCTAGCAAAGGAAGGCTCGACACATTTCTTACACACACACGTTACTAGGCAACACACAAATGGCTGACTCCATTGAACAAAGACTTGCATGTAAGTATGTTGTATTACCTGTTTTGATACCTTCCTGTAAGACCTATGCTACATTAAGCCCACCATTATCTGCCTCACCTTTAAACTAAAAGTGATATTTCCTGGAGCCTAAAAAATAAGCAGAAAAATGTGAAAGTAAAGTGGAAACAGAAAAAGCTGACAGAACGCAGCTAGCTTTCTAAATTGCCAAATAAGTAATAACTACATTCTTTTGAGACCAAAGAATATTTCTCTGATAGTATTCTTACAGACCTATTATCAACACTTTCTTTTCGTCACAATTATTTCTTAACTACTTTGCTAATGTAAGAAAAAGGCCTTAGGGAAAAATAGTATGACTGTCAGAAAGGTAATTAATTACATCTTGGGATTTAAATGCAGACCTTATTAAAGTATAAAGCTGTTAGCAATAAAGGACAATGTTGATGGCATTTGGGCCAAAATAATAAAAGCACAACAGCAAACATCAAGTTCAACAACCAAGGGAAATTACATTGTCACATTTTGTGATTTTTTTCTTTCCCCACTTTTCTGACTTGATCTTAATCAGATTGAATTGGTTATTACAAAAAGAAATATTTAATTGATTATTAATACTCATAATTATTGTACCACATATTTTTCTCCTAGTATATTTTTATGAAAGTAAAATAGGAAAATACTTGCTTCTCACTTCAAAATCCTCCTCTACCGATGGTTAAAAACAGTTCCTCCACAGCAATACTATCACAACATTTGATGGAAGTTATCACCAAGGTTGACACAAATAGGTTTTAGAGTCAGGGAGCAATTACATTTTTATAGAAAGACACGTGTGTCTTGGTGGCTTTTTATCCTTCATATATAAATCATTAAACATTATTTTTTGTTCTCAAGTTAATACATCTCATCTTAATATAAGTATGACACAAAAGCATAAACAGAAGACATCTATGTGTGTTGGTGGGACAAGGGAGGACATTTTTGCAGCACTGTATCAGGGAAAATCTGACTATTAAGTTTAAAGCCTTCCAAAATAGCATTTAAAGCACAATTAGAAACAAATGCCTGTCACCGCAAAACTGCAAAAATCATTGACAGATGTCAGCTTTGAATCTGCAGTATTACCAAAAGCCAATCATTACTGTCATGTACCCATGCAGTCACACAGATGAAATAAAACCACATTCTTCATACCAACTAAATAGAATGCTTGATATCACTAAATATTACTTAAGATCATATCTATAACTTTGTACACCAGGACCCATGGTTTAAAACATAACATATATGAAGCTTCAATTACATCATGAGAAATATAGACTGTCAAAATCTGACCATTGACATATGGTTTAGACATATTGTTTCCAAAACAAATGTAAACATTATCCAAACACATTATTTGAGACGAGCCTTCTTTTCTGGTTAGGCAACCAGCAGCTTCTATGACAGAGTTTAAAAGCAGTGTTTGTGTCAGAGAAATGAGAAGATAAAAATAGAGACTGTCAACAATGGTTACTGTGAATGTCCGTTTTATAAAAACAGACAGCTTCCTGAGAAAAATGTTCCTCTTTCTTTTGACAAAGCAGCACATTCATTTTTGATACATACCTGCAAATCATAATGGAGAATTGGTTGCAGTCCATCTGAGCATGTCTTGCTAACAGATATTGCCTTTAGACAAATTTATTAGGTAAATAATGCCACTCTTGTTTATGTATCACAGTACAATTGCAATTAGGTTTATTATTCTTTATATCATGCTATGTAAAGTAATACAGAGAGGACTGCTGCACATTTCTCCCCTCAAAAAAAGTAAAGCAGAACCAAGGAAAGACTGGGAAATGCAGGAGAGGAAAAGTGTGAAAGTGAAAATATCTCCCCCCTCCACAAATATTATCTGCTGTAAGTAAAAGTGCTGAAAAGCTGCCTGCAAATATCTCCAAATCTAAAAAACAATTACAAAAGTTGTTTGACAAACCTGTAAGTCATCGGATGCAGGTGATGCTGTATTCCAAAGAAGTATCACACAGACAGAGACGCAAAGATGAGATATTGTTTCTGGTGCTGACAATTCAAGCCATATTCTTTACTTCTGGTGAAATGCAACCAGGGTCCTGCTACATTCAGTGTGTTGTTTACCTCTGAAGAGTTCTCTGGCAGGGAACAAAATTCAGCAGGGATGCAAAAATGAGGAAGCCTGGACTCGAATGCAGATACTCTCATTTTGTTTGAATAGTCAGAGAAATGTTGGCATGAAAATGACTTGATTCACTGCAAGACATAAAATGAAATGTTATCCTCTACACAGAGGTCCCACTGGGATAGTCGCAGAAAGTTATAACAGTGTATATATGAACCGAAGGTCTTCCCCTCAGCGCCCCAAATGTTCATAGGAAATAAATTATAACTAGACAAAAGGGTGTATAGGACAAGTGAAAGTGGATTTTTAAAATAAGATTGTAAAGGATGGCATTTTAATTTTGGCCCTACAAGTTTACATAAATGCATTTATGAAAAACTGCCTATACATTTTCTAACTACACTTCATCAAATAAACTGCTTAGTATGGAGCCTGGACTCAGCTTTAAGCTGTTGTCTGATATCTTGCCCTAATGCTGAATGCATCATGTCTATGCCATGTCCTGCCGGTGAAAAATGTGGAATGTATTTGATGGGCTGCTGTTCTAAAAATATCAGGATCATTTTTTTCATATTCAAGGACCAACTGACCATCTGGGAATGACACTACAATGCTATAAGAATCCTTTCAAGTAGTCAGATAATTATTTTCTGAATTAACCAGATGGTGTGATGACATAAGTTTCAATTTCAGTTCACATTATCCAAGATCCCAAGGTGAGTGAACCAGCTACATGGTGTGAGACTGATGTTATTGGGTCCCTGCTCTGATATTTGAGTCACGGCTGTGACAGGACATGGTGCATAGGTGCTGTATACATGTAAGTAAAAAGGAAGTTAGAAAAACTCTTGGGCAGAAATACGCATCACAGAAATAAAGTCAGAGAATTCTGAGATTAAAGTGAGAATTATTATTTTTTTTTTTTTCTCGATGGCCCTAATCCTCTTCCGTACAGAAATTCCACTGTTTCAAATTTAAATATTTAAAGGCAGTTGTACGAACAGAAGACCCCTGAAAAACTGTGTAGAATAATAACTATTAAACACAGACATTAGGTCATGATCTTGTGCCAATCTCTTACCTTGGGGACAAGCTGAATAATGTACAGTGATCAAAGTTTTATTAAACTGTTTCATGATTAAGAACTTTTAAATAAACCAAAAGAAGTGTGAGCAACAGCTGGGGCATTGGCAGAGAAAGGCGGGTTTAGAAGAGACCGAACAAATTATGTAGCTAAGCTGTGATAAGGCAATAACAAAGCATGTTTCCAAAAAGATTATAAACTACACAACAGTGTCCACCGTTTGTAGTTCATTTGAGACCACCTTGATAAGGTGGGCCAAAAAATAAATGTGCCCCAGGGCTTCATAAAGGGTGCGTGCAACAGATGCAATGTGCGTTGACGGAGGGCGATAATGAGGCCTGAATCAATCATGTGTGGGCTTTATCTGCGTATTCTAGGAATGCAAATATGTTTCTACATCCTCCTTTGTAAAGCAAGGTTTGTACAGTGCGCTGTTCTTCTTTTATCAATCCAACTGCCATGCCTGTGAAAATGAAAAGCAAGGCAAATATGCCTGCCTTCCAGGAGTTGGCAGATAAAGCAGGGAGACCTTCAAACTGCAACGCTTCAGCCGCTTCAGTTTAGCCTCAACTGAGGCATGCAAATTATACCTGAAATGTAGAGAGTGACGCCACAAGCTGCACAGGCGCAAAGCTGGGATTTTTGATAATGAAATCGTGCTCAATGCAGCGTTAATTGGCAGAGAATATCTATAGAAAGGTTTAAGTAATGGAAGTTGTGAAGACCTACAGCTAAAAAGCACACATATTTTTGCTCTTTTGATATGTAAGTCTTGACAGTGGGAAGCGTGAGCAGCATTTTGACCTCTCAATTCAACATTTTGCTTCTGGGCAAAGAAGTGCACTGTGGCTGACCCAGGAATAAGGAGCATCTCAGGACAATTTTATTGACAAACCATCACACTCTCAAACTTCACTGGAGTATAATAGACCCTTTTAGGAGTTGTGTTGTCCTTTTTGTTGGATGTTTGCGTATTGGAGACCCTTATCATATGTTCTTTGAGCCAAGAGTCTGAGTAAATTAGTGCCCGTGGCAACAGTGCCAGGAAAGTAAGCCAAGCTTATAGTGTACACATCCACAGAGAATGAGAAAAAGATCACAGTGCCAGAAAATTTATTTTTTTTCTTGATGCCCATCATTACCAGGGACGGAAAATCTAATTGAAAAGATGGATGTCCAAAAAAAGAAATAACATGCCTTTTCTAAACAAATATGTATTTAACTAGTAAATCAAATGATGTAATAAAGTATACTCTTCTTGTCTTTGTTTTTCCTACTGCTATCATTATTGCAGTGCGATTACACATGTTGACAGAATTGCCAACATTTGTACAAATGTAATTTTAAATTCCGTTTACCATGTCTAACAATACCAACATTTTATGCAATGAAAAACGAGGCTTGTTTTTCTTTTGGTTATGGTTCCCTTTGGAAATTGTTGAATTTTCTCTGCACCTGTATTTTTGATGTGCACATATAGCACAATCATGAAACCCAGGCAGAGCACATAAGTTGATGCAGGGACCAGGATCACTATATATCTGAATCTATCTTGAGATGTTTGTGCTAACATAAAAAGTTAGAAAGAGAGTAAGTTAAATAGACTGCTCTGCATGTAAAACAATGTTTCAGGTTTTGACTTTCTGTAGGAAGTTGTCCCAAAATTAGTGTCTTTTATTTAGGAAATTTTTCAAATCTCACATTTCATGGTCAAGCCATGGAGTTATTCAGCATTGGGTAGGTCACTTTGGAAATACAGCTGATTGCAAATGAAAGTTACTCCATTTAAGATGTAATGATTGTGTGACTATTTAAGTTACCTTATAAAACTAATGGTAAATGATTAAATGTTATTTCTTTTTAATTACCTGCAATATATTTGGATCTGTGACAGCGGATGCAGCTCTAAAAACATGCAGGCGACTAAAGTGAACCAAGCAGACATACTGGTGATGCTGTAATTTCATGTTTCAAGTGAAAGGTTTCTTTCACTTAAAAGGAGCTATTCAAAAGATTATTTAGAAGCAGAGGGCTTTGTCTTTGTAGAAAAAAAAAATACTGTGCATTATTTTTTATTTTGTTTTTAGATGTAAATTTATATTCTATATTTTTGGGAGTCTATTTGCTCTTCTTCCCTGTCACTTTGCTGTTGTTGCACAGAAATGTCTCCATTGTTGGACAATTAATATTTCTTTTCTATTCTATAAGTTTATAATTTGTTCAGGTTTGAGATATGATTTTAAAATAAGAAAATATATATGTTGTTGAATGCCTGTCGGGAAGGTCTTTGCTTACATGTATGCAGGGGATTGAGATGTGCTTTTCTCATAAAGCTCCACTTGGAGTCTCTCAATGGTCACTTTGGAAAATGCCTGGACCTACCCAAAAAAAAAATTCTCTCCAGAATTGTCATTACACTATTAAACTTGTAGTACTTGCATCTATAGCCTTTATTTGATTTCAGAGTCCACATCTTTAGCTCCAGACGATGGAGAAAGTGTTACATATTTGTGTGTTCCAATAACAATGACTACAAAGTACTTAGAGTTTCTATACAGTTCACTGCTCAGGATAAATAGGTGTCAAAAACGATGAGGAACTGCGTTTAATTTATTTCGGTTATGTATTTTACAGCCATTTTAATGTGTTTTGGGGGAAAATGTTAAGAGGATTAAAACAGGAACAGTAACTTGTAGGATTTGTTGACATGAACATGAATTAGTTAATTTTCTGGACAATATTATCCCTCACTGTTCATGTACACCAGGAAAAGAACATCTCGAAATTCGTACAATTTCTTTGACTTAATCTTGTCATTTTCTTTTTTTAAATCAGCAGCTTAATATGTCACTGTCCTAAAACTTGGAATAAACATATTTTAAACATAAAAAAGGTTTCTGCCACATGACTATATATTCATGGGTGATTATCCTCTCTCAATATGACTCATATTTTTGGGCCAACATCCTCACACATAAATGGAACTGCAAAATACTTTGACTTAGAACAATGGAGGCAGGTTTTGATCATGTTAGTATGCACTTCAAGGTGTCCTACCCTTGAATATACGTAAAAGTAGAACATGTTAGAAAGGGTAATTTAGACTATAAACATCTACTACCCATGAACTTTAGAATTGTAGAACATTCTGATGTGATCTTTTAATCCTGTGAGACTCACATTACTTCATCCAACAAAGTTTAATCATTAAACACCATCTCTAAATGTTGCAGTGCTGCCTGTTTCCCGATACCTGATGGATGTGCCTTGTCAGTTGCCAGTCAAGCACACGAGGAGGGGTCCTGGATGCATATGTAACTTACATAGCATTCCATGACAGATTCATCTGCGTTTGAAAATCTGGCATTTACTTCAGTCAGCACCGATCTAGATGGCAAAACGGAAATAAATCCAACGTGTTAGCAATATTTGCAGTTTCCTTTTTTTTAAAGAGAGATTATCTACAGATTGTCATTTTAGCATTGGTCAAGTTGCTTTTTTTTGGTAGGCAAAATGTTAAAATAACAAAAATAAATACAAAAAATACTTACTTACTTTTTAAAACAAGTTTTCCAGCGTAGTTGATACATGAAGCTACATTATGTTTAAAAGCCTCAGCTGTCTGCGGTGAGTTCTATCTGTAATAAACTAAATGTTGCTTAAAACACCTGAACCTCCGATTGACTCCTCGTGTTTAGCCCATAATTTATGGTTTATTTAAGCGTTGACCTTTCATGCTAATTTGCTGTTTGCTTCTGCTGCTGCTTATTTAAGCCTAGATGTAGTCCATCATTTTCCCCATCCAATGCCCCTCAGAACGGTTAGGGGTTGGTAGAAAAGTAGACTTTTAAAATACTGAGAGGCTCTGTAGCGCATATTAACATACTGCCTAGCTTTACACAGTACTGTGTGTGGTTGATCTGTGTTGTATGGAGACATCATTGTCACAACTATAAAGGCAAATGTATAGACAAGATGACCCAAATAATATGGGATGCAAGACTATAAAAACATAAAGACGGTGACAACAACAAAAAAAAAACTCAAGCAAAAACAATCTTTTCACCAATATTGAACTTTACATGCATCTAACTAAATGTTACAAATATTGGTCACTTCAGTTTGTAAATGTCCTCATAAGTTTAACAAATACTTGCACTGGTAGTAAATTAATATATTGTAGAAATGTAATTTTAGTTACAGGTTTTAGAAATTTAGTAACTTTCCAAAAACACTTGTCTAATGATAAAAGTGTAATATCACTGCAAAATTGAAGTTACGTCTATCCATTTCCCATTCATGAAAGTCTCATAAACAAAATACGCTTCTCTTTCCATTCTTTTGCAGTCTGGTTATCTTCTGGGATTGGATTTACCTCCATCTATCTTCCAACTTTTGCCAGATTAGGCCAAAGTTGCTTTGGCCTAATCTGGCCAAAGCAACTTCTTTCCCTTGTTTGCTATGCTCCCCTTATTGTAGAGGTAAATCTCACATAGTACTTTTCCATGTTATTCTTTTAATTTTTCTTCTTGCCATTTTTCTATAAAGGCCAAATTTGCAAAACGCATAATGAACGTTGTCTTGCTGACGTATTCTCCCAGAGGAGCAGTGTACCTCTGCAGCTCCTCCACAGTAACCATAGCCTCTTGTTGGATTCTGGGTAGTGTTCTCTTTGTACAATTCGTCTGTTTAGGTGGAGAGCTATGAGTTTGTGTCTTTCCATTTTTAGATGATGGATTGAACTGTGCTCCGAGATCTCTAAAGTATGGAAAATTGTTTAATAGACTTACCGTGCTTTTAACTTCCTGATCTGTCTGGTGTGTTCTTTGGTGTTCATGGTGGTGTTTGCTCATGTTATCTAAAAACCCTCAAAGACCCTTTCAGAACAGTTGCATTTGGGTGGAATTAAATTGACATAAGGTAACATTGCTCTGCCACCTGAGTGTAAAATGACTGTAATGATTAGGAATTTTTGTCTCATCAGCCAACATTACGGCAAAAAAGGCAGACAAAAAAAAATTCAAATGAGCTTCACATCAGGTCCATGAAATTATGGGAAACCAGTGAGAAATTTATATTAAAAACCAAGTTTTTGCAGCCAGAGAAATAACGAGGGGCACAAAAAAGTCTTGTGCCTCCAGCCATTAAGACTGGACAACAGGAGGCTGGTATGAGAATATTAATCCTGCAGTGAACTGCAGTAATATATTTTCAGTCAGCAGGAAGAGAAGTGTCCCTGTGTGAAAATGTGACATAATATAAAATATTGCAAAATGAAAACTGTGAATACATTTATGAGGGACTAAGTGGGTGTAGTTGTCCTGTTAATAGTAAAAAAAATCCCTTCCTTTTCAATCATATTTACTGTTGGATTTGATGACTATTTTGCTGAACATTTTGCCTTTGTTGCAAAAATGCAACATCACAAACTGTTCAGGGTTAGAAAAGGGGATTAAGTTCAGTTTTTCACCAAGAAAGGTGACATACTGGCCTGTATGTTTGTTTCTTTACTCCAGTTTAAAGAAACAAAATCCATGTTTACCTACCTCTTGCTTCAGCTACATGGAGTGTTTGTGTCCATGCTTTTTGAAGTTGCCCACTGTTAATGTTTTTTTTTTTTTTCTAAATTCCACAGCAAAGCATGAAGAACCACAGAAATTTAAAGTTATAGAATTAATAACTTTGTTTAGTCAAGAGGACTGAACAGAGGTGCAATTGGTAGAACGGTTGCCTTGCAGCAAAAAGGTCCTGGGTTCGATTCCTGGCCCAGGGTCTTTCTGCATGGAGTTTGCATTTTTTTGTGTGTGTGTGTGTGCGTGCATAATTGCTTGTCCTATCTGTCTCTGTTGCCCTGCGATGGACTGGCGACCTGTCCAAGGTGTATCCCGCCTCTCGCCCATTGACAGCTGGAGATAGGCACCAGCACCCCTTCCAACACCAATGGGATAAGGGTGTAAGAAAATGGATGTTTAGTCAAGACAAAAAAGTTTAGAATTAATGTCAAAAACAAACTGACAGAATAAAGTTTCCATGATATTGCAATATTAGGGATTCATTTTCTGCAAATATTTTTTCTCTACTTTGCCTCTAACTTTCCTTCCGCAAGTCCTACAATTCTTTTATGGATGTAGTAATTGACATAACATTAATAGTGATCAGCAAACAAATGACGAATGTTACTACTGTATGCTTAGGAAACATGTAAAACAGGCAACCTATGACAGATGTTTAACTCCCAGGTTGAATTCACCATTTGATATTTGTGTTGATGCTTCACTGCACAAGAAAAATGTGCATCTACATGGGTGAATGATTGCAGTATGTATGGCAAACTCAAACTCTGAACTGTGATGAATGCTTGCTGGTTATATTATTTTAGCAGCCATCTTCAACAGAAACGTTTGCCAGAGGATAGATATCAGTTTGAACTACTAAAGTAAATGATGTCAACAACTAATTAATACAAGAGCATAAAGTTTGCCAGTACAACATAAAATCAGTTCTGTGGTCTACAAAATCAAATTAAGTTTATTTAGTACAACAGCCTGTCCATCTAATAGTACAGTATGTGTGTTCTTATTTCAGTATTCAGTACATAAATATCAACTGTAAGTAAATGCAAATGATATAAATGAGTCAGTTTCCATCAAAATCAATACCATGGAAAATCCAGTGCAGGGGTAAAAATATTTTAGCACTCAAAATATCAAGAACTATGTCATCAGATGACTCCACCAAGAACATACATTCATCTTTAAAATGTGGGAATATAATCAAAGTACCTTGACAACCAAATGTTAACAGTGCATACCACATAATCATAAAGTTGTATTAGGATTGCTCCTAATATCTCCTGCTCTTCTTCCCAAACAAAAAAAAATAAAGCTTGATATAAGCAGTCCTTATGGTGTCAGTAGGCTGAATCCTACATAATCTGGCAATACATGTCTGATGTGTTCATAACATTGCAGGGAAGATATCATTATCTTTCCTTTTAAAGGATTCTGCTTAACTGGGTGTTTAATGTATACAAAACTTATGCAGTTAGGGGAAAATGTCAAAAAATCTCAGTGTCCAATATGACATACATTTAATATTTAAATCTTTTTTTTCTTGTACATATTTCTTGCTGTTAGTATACAGTATTTTGTTGGAATTTATTTCCAGCTATAAGGGACTTGTTAAATTTATTTACAAATCAAATTTACCTAAGGTGTGGAAGTAAATAAGCCTCTCCTGACTAAAAAAAGTCCTATGCTGAATTAAGTTGGTAAAGAAAATTGCAACCATCACCATTTCTTAGTTTGATTATGCAACATTTTGTTTATAGTTTAATATCTAAGTGCCAGAAAACTTTAAAAACACATTTGAAAGTATGTACCTTCTGCTTCATTCTTAATCAAGGGTTAATATCATGCTACTAGACTGACAATGCTAACACAATTTACAAGTAAGACTTTTTGAAGGAAAACCTTTTAAAACTTTCGCTGTACCACTGAGTTCTTCTCATACCACTTTTGATTCAACATTCTTGCAGTTGTTGGGAGAATACAAGGTCCTTGTATAAGTTCAATAGAGAACCAACAGTACCTTTTATATTTACATTCCTTTCAAAATTATTAATCGCTGTTTTTTTTAAAAAGGTTTTTAAAATTCTTAGCATGTTAACAATAGATTACATACTATTTTAGGTGATCTTAAAACATGAAGGCCGACAAACTACAAAATAGGGTGGTTGTTTTATGTTAGCATGGACATTTATTTAAATAAAAGAAAAGATGATTAGTGGTTGTATTAAATTTGCTTTTGGAACTCTTTTCATACTATGCTTCATAACAAAAGCAATAGACATGATGCCTACTTGTTAGATGTAAAATTTCACCATATAAATTCACACCGAATCCTCCTTATGGTAATAAAGACAGTCTTTGCTTTCTCTCTGTTTTTCAGCTGTCCACAATGTTTCATTCAAATCTTGTATTGATTTGTAACTTGTGTTTGATATGTAACTGTTGTTTAGGGGAATTAACTGGTTTGTGTGCACATTTCTACTGATTTTCTGGACAGTGAACAAAGACGCAGAAAAAAGGGCTAAAGGATGATAATTTGCAAAACTTGGTAATGAATCTCTAAATTCTAGAACAGAAAAGTTTATCAGAGAACTCTATTACAGAGTAACTTAGCTCCAAAATCAATTGTTGTGAAGTTTGTACTGACATGCCAGACCCAAACAAAAAGATTGACCAGCTGTTTAGAGCAAAACACTTATTTCTAAATACTGAAACAATAGAGATTTCACTTTTTTAAAAGAAATGCACAGATTCTTTTTTAATACATATTTGGAGGTGTTATTTGTTCACATTTTACGGGATGAAAAAAACTGCAGGCAAGAGTAATAAAGTGATGCTAATGTGCTTGGTAATGCAATCTTTGCCTTCAGCTTCCAGCTCTAAGACCGATGGGATCTCTCCCACAGGCTCACGTATATAACACATCCGTTTCTAACTGTGCAGAGCACGGTGGATTCAACAAAGGCTTCTCCTCAAAGGCATGCTGTCCATGGACACTCTTATTTGAAGTCTTCTGCAGAAAATAAATGTGGCAGAGCCCATGCGGATTTGATGAGGTTAAAGTGAGGCATATCAGTCTTAACTAAGGCAGGAGGAGACACCAGATCAGTATGACAGCATGGAACTAATCTGTGGTGACCTCTGCCACCGCTGGTAAGATGACGATACACAATCCTGAACATTTAAAGCATCTTTTTAGACTGATAGTGCCTGTCACAAACAGCATGTCTTGGCTTCCTTTTACCACACACAGGTGATGACAGAATGTCAAGCTCTGTGACAGAGGCAGCGTTTCCTCATACATTCAAATATGCTAAATTTGTATAGCAGGTGATTCGAGGCAGAGTTGAGCAGATGTTGACAAAGACAAATCCTGTTGTGTTTTTCTATATATTACACTGTCAGTGGGAGTTGCCATACCATAAGAGTATTTTCTAAAGAGTCTCCACTTGTCCTAGAACCTATCCCTACTCCTTCCTTCAGTCTACGGAAACCTTTTCCTCCTGATATGACTGCAGAAGATATCACCCTGTCCCTACGCACTGTGTCCTTCTCACATGGACGTCCTCGAACCCACATTTCCGGGTCATCGCTGAGTTCGTAGATAGATCCATCCTCCACACTGTGCTCCAAAGACTCCAGGGACGAGTCGGAGGCCTCGTCCCCGTGAGCTGTCAGCGGCCGTCCCGGTAGTCCTGATGTGGAGCGCAGCCTGTACTGTAGCAGAACGCCCCGTCCTTTTCCTTTCTCTTCTGCTTTGTAGCAACTGGAAGGTTGCAAGGATTCCTGTGAAGAGGAGTCACTTCGGTCTTCACCTCCACAGGCAGAGTCTGGTCCGTCCCCAACAGAATCTCTCTTGAGCAGATCAGGAGACAAAGTGCTGGTGGTTGCCACAAGAAAGTCCACAGGTCCACAATGAGCATTTAGAGAGATCATTCCCTTTCCTGTGAAAATGAATGCACATTTAGGTTTCATCCATAAGAAAAACACTGGGACAAGGTGGGCGTCAATCACATGCTCAATAAGAATGTTATGCAAGCTGCATAATGTGGAATAAAAAATGACTTGAACCTCACTTTCCATCATGCCATTTACTGAAATTACTTGTCATAATTTTGTGACTGTTGAAACAATAACTCTACCAGTAGCTTGTGGGGCATTTACATATTATTCAATAAACTCACTTGCAATAAGGTGGCTGGGAAGTGAAGGCTCTGCAAGTGGGGAAGTAACCACCTTATTCACTTGGTATGACAAACAAAACATTGCAAAGCAGTTTTTAAATATTCTGCATATATATATGTGGTACATATATATATACAGAATGATTTGTGGATTAGCTGCCTGACAATATTTGCACTGATTCCCACAGTCACATAACAAAAATGTGAAGTGTGACCTCTATAATGGACAGTGCAGAGTAATTTTCCATCAAAAACAGTTTCTTCCCGTCTCTTTTGACCTCAGAAGATTATGTTCAGCCATACCTGTTATTTTGGGGATGCCCTCCAGTTTAGGAACTGGAAGAGTGATGATTAAACCTTGGGCTGTTCCCACCCATAACAACCCTTGGCAAATCAGAAGACTTGTCACCCGCATGTTCTTTTGACCTGTAATGTAGAAAACACAGACAGAAAATTGATTTTTCCTTGTCAGTTATTGTAAGAGAATAACGCAGCCAAAATTACAGTATGTTCTAGTAAAAGCATGAGAAAAATACTTATTATTGCCTAGTGCTGTAGTAAATCTAATCTTTGAAGTAGTTCCCAAAAACTTGGAATTATTTTCTTGTTGCCAATCCAGATTAAATCTTGTAGATACCACAGACATTGCAGACATCTTTTGTTTGAGATCTGTGCAGATCTGAACGGGAGTTTTGTGGTTTCACACACTGCTCTACAGGTGTTTGTGTCTGGAAACATGTGTCAAACAGAACATGACATGACTGGTAGTGTTGCTCACAGGAGCCAGCTGGCCCCTCTGTTGTTCTTCCACTTCTTGCACCAGTGATATTACAAAACCCATTGTACACTGTTTTGTCTGATCATGTTGTATAAATGCCTGTCTGCTGAAAATAAACACAAATCATTTTTGTAACGATAATGAGAACATGACAAAATTTTAAATTGGTTAAAAACAATCAGAGAAAGTGCTAGCATCCCTGAGGGCAAAATTTAAAATTAAAGCCCTATGTACAGTGGACCTCAAAAGTCTACACAACTCTTTAAAAAGGCCAGACATTTGTGATTTAAAAAGATACACAATAATAAATCTTTTTTTCAATCTCTAATGTGTAATGCCATATTCAATTTATCGAAAAACAAACATGTCTCTTAAAATAAATTAACACTAAAAATCTTGCAACAATTTGTAGAAGTGTGCACACCTTTAAAGATTGAACTTCCTTTTGGTAACGTTTCAGCATTTAGCCTTAGTCAGAACACATTCTAGCGTCAGTTATAATGGATCTGCTCAGTCTAAAATAAAGTTCAGCTATCTTTCCTAAAATTTCCTGACATTTACACCCTTTTGCCAAAGTTAGAGCATCGAGAGACATTACAAAGGATTGGAGGAATATTATTGTATACATGTATAAGTCAGAATAAGGGTACAAAAAAAACCAATAATAAAGAATAAAGACATGTCCTAATGAATTAAAAATGATGGAACAACAGTAACAGTACAATATGGATGTACAATATTAATAAATCTTGCAGTAGCGATAATATTGGTAAAAATCGCAATGACAATATCAGGTGCAATACAATTGATATGAAAAAAACATTAAAACTGATTTTCTGAATCATCCAGAAATAGAAATCCTATAGTTCCATGCATTATTCAGATGTGAAACAATTTATTGAATAAAACTAATATGTGAGATTGCATCCTCATTAGGAAGTTGTCTGTGTGGCAAAAAAGTACTTTAGAAATTGAACCAAACTGGTTCTTTCTTGTGGTTTAAGAAATGCATAAACATGATACGCTCTAAAATGTTCTCATATCCTGAGCTGGACTCAAGCTGATGCTGATGTTCTCTGTTAACATGACAAATGTTGTAACTCAGAGATACGTTTTTCAAAGTTAACTTTCTAGATTTTGTTATATAGCATGTTAAAAGGAGCAGGAACTACCTTTGCTTCCTTTGTTTTTACAGTTCCACGTTAGCGCCAGCGGAGAAGTGCGTT
Organism: Brachyrhaphis roseni; assembly: GCA_903066815.1. Classification (NCBI taxonomy): domain Eukaryota; kingdom Metazoa; phylum Chordata; class Actinopteri; order Cyprinodontiformes; family Poeciliidae; genus Brachyrhaphis; species Brachyrhaphis roseni. Next base: position 16,280 of record CAEFZY010006583.1, read on the forward strand.
CTTTTCATCCAGGAACATTCTTTGTTTCCATCTAACGCAAGGCTAAAGCAGCATTGTTAAATGTGGGTTTCATTTTTGAATTAATTTCATGATTCCAAATGTTTTTGTCTTCCACTGTGGCCTACTTATCATAAGGCCACTTATCATAACATCCATGGCAACCTTAATTGAATTACACCAACACTTATTTTGACTCAACCAAGAGAACGCTCATTTGCATGTGTAGCTGTATTTACACGCTTGTTCTGTGCCATGCTTCAAATTTGATGCTTTGTACAAAAGGCTCAGTGGTGTCATTAATTAATTTATTATAATGCACAAAGATGAATCATCCAACGCAGGAAACAGATGCTGCATGTGTAAGATAAAACAGAACCATACCATTAAATATTTAATAGTATTTAGGTTTAGTTTTGTTGGAGGAACAGACCAAAGGGGGGAAAAATGTCCTTTATTTTAATTTGTCTCCCACCTGCTACTATTGCTGTATGGTCTATTGGAGCTTAAGTGAGCAAGCAATCGTCATGAACACCCACTCTAAAGGTTACCAGGAAGTCTGAAGTTAAGTCAGGGGATGTGGGGACTATGCTTTGTCTTTGCAAGAGTGATAAAAAGGGATAATGTAAAAGCAGTTGAGATTAAAGAGCTACAGCAACCCCTCTAGCAATCGCCATCCTCCAGTGCTTGCAACAATGTACACACTGCAATGTCATGAGGGAGTTGGCATTTTTCCTGAAAAGATGCTTGAAAAGATACATGTCTTTTATAATATGTCACTCAAAATATTTTGGAATATTTTTTTTTCCACCCTAAGGATTGAACTATTAAAAGCATTAGTACATAAGAGATCAGCAGTTTCCTTAGCCTCTGAAAGTTCTCTCTTGTTTACTGCAGCTGGAATTCCCTATTGAGTAGAAATCACATTAGAGTAGAAAGGATTAGGGGGTATATCATTACTGCATGTCCTAGCATAAGTCAAGGAGAAACCTAGGGGAGCTGAGACCCAGTGATGAGGGAAAACTATCAAAATTTCATGTTCCGTTTCTGTGGTTGCTGAGTGTCGAGGGAGCTTCTTTTCTCCTGTGAGCTCAACAAATCACAACTTAAGTCAAAGATCCTCCTCTCTTTGTGGACCCTGTAGACATGAGCCTAGCAACACTTTTTTTTTTTTTTTGCACCCTGCAACTTCCCCCTGGGCCAAACCTTAAGGCAACCACATTTCCTTACACATACTGCATATTTTAAGGGAGAGGAGTGGAAAATGACCTTTGGGGCAGTTGTTTTTTCTGGATACCATGATCCTGGAAGTCTGTCTTCCTTTAAATCTCTACTCTAGCACTTAAAAGACACACAAAACTTTGAACCAAATGAGAAGATGGTTTTCTTTGAAATGCATCCCTGTTGTTGTGCTTTGTTTTTTCAGGCAAAAATCCTCAGTGTGTTGGAGTATCGGATGGAATAAAAAATGAAAGGCAAGATGTTGTTATATTTTGTCTTTAAAAAGGTAAATGGTTTTCTCATGTGAGATGAAGTTTTTTTTTAATGAGTAAAGAACCCAAATACCGAAGGGATTGTACCAAAACTTCAGGACTTCAGATTAAAGAGTATATAAGTGTATGAACAGGTGGTGATATGTTTATCATAGTTCCTCCCTCAAAAAGCAAGTAAAACAGGCATCTGCACTTGCTGATAAATATTTCATCCACCAGTAAGGAACGAACACTGCAAGTGCGCCATCTGAGGAACTCTAAATGGACTGACTGAAACAGCAGCGACATGTAAAATGAAGGTGAGAGGATTTGATGGTAGATCAGATAAAGAAACTGGGACAGAAATAAAGCAAAATGAAAACTGTAAAACTGTGGGGTAACTGGTACTAGTACACACGGGAAAATTAGATGCAATATCTAAAGAAACAAAACTCAAGAAATATTTCCATTGTAATATAATATTTGAAAAAAAAACCAAACAAACTTGAAGTAACCCTTGTAGCATGGTCTGTCTCAGTCAAATGTAAACTTTAAGTTCAAATGTAAACTTTTCTCCAGGTCCTGTCAAAGTCTAGTCAAAACAAACCTTTTATCCCAAAGGTGGCGTCTCACAATCTCCAAAATATGAAAATATAATGACATGGCAAAGATTTTATGCTTATAAAAAGTATTTTCTGGCTACCTGTTGATACAGATCATCCATTGTTTCAATGATAAAATAAATAATTCAGAAAGCTTTTAAATACTGACATAACCCATCATATATATTTTTTTTTTATCAACTTTCAATATCAATTGTTGTTGGTAGAAAACGTAAACATGAGCTTGTCTGTTATTCAGTAGAACATCACGTTTTTTAAAAAAAATTGTCATTTGGAAAACAACCTCAGTTATGAGAGAGTTATATCTAAAACTTGCTGATATTTTGTGTCAGTGTAACATTCAACAAAAAGTGTTGAAGAAATTATTGAAATCGTTTTTTTAATGACTGTACATTGTACCTCAAGTCTGCTACAGATTGGTTGATCAGTGTTTCGTGATGTGTTTGAAATTCACATGGATCAAATGTCTTGTTCTTTTTGTTTCTTATTGGATTGCATACTGTTATTCTGTTTCTATGTAAAGTTATTGCAAGATTTTGCCCATAATACCAAACCTATCTCTCTCTAGAAAACAAGTGGAGGTGAGCGATGGGGTCACATAAGCTGGTTCTTTGAAAGTCATACAGTTTACATCTGACCAACTGAATCGCTTTGTTACCTTCTGTTTTAATTTTACGACAGTTTTAATTTTGGTATTTGAAGCTGATGGAGCAAGGCGGTTTCTGGTTCTTAGTTTCATCTAAATTTTTACATTTATCGCTTAAATTAAAGTAGGTATAGAACAATACTGGAAATTATCAGAGTAATAATGTCTTTGTTCTGTTGATACATTTTTGCATCCATATACAAACAAAAATAACCCCCCAAAAAAGGGAAAAAAAACAACAAAATTACTAATGTTGGTATTAAGTAAAATATTTTTAGAACAAAGTATAACATATCAGTAAGAAAACTGTTCATAGCAGAAACCATTGTGTAAGATTTTATGCAACAATGAACTACATTTTTTTCTATATCTGAAGCAAATGAAACCCGGAATGCATACAAAGGCGCTGATGTGTGGTGTGTGTTTACCAGTGTTCTGCAGCATTGAACGTGTTGAAATGTTGATTTCCTGCAGAAGCTCCAGTGTTTCTGTATGAAAGAGACGAATGGAGGAGCCCTCCGAGAAGGCCATCCACACTCCTCCACCAGCACAGGCCATATGTGTAACGCTGATCATTGGGTCTGGATGGACTTCAAATTTCTGTAAGAAAAAACATATGGATTAACAATTAAAGCGGAAATAATACCCGTGAGAAAGCATAAACTCTCCCCTCACAAATTTTTAAAAATTCCAACAAAGTGGGTGGAGCTAAGAGACACTGAGGGGCACAACCAAGTGTGGGGGTGAGTGGAGGGGCTTAAGCAGGGCTGTGGTCAAGATAAAAGAATATGTTGCCAACTTGACACTTCTTCACTATATTTAGCAACTCTTTGAACTCCTCTTTTTTTCCCCAAAAAAAGTAACTACTGACAAATCTTGCAACTTTTTGTTGTTATTGGAGACTTTTATGGCGAGAATGTGTGCAGGAGCCAGTCGCTCTGCAGCCCTGCTGTGTCCTGAGCGAGTGTGCTGCAGTGAGTCCCTTGCGCTTCCTCAGCACAGCAGTCAGTCATGCACAGCCATCCGTTCTCCAGCATACCACCAGTAGTCTGAGCAGAGGAGACCCATTCCACTTCATGTTCACACAGAGAATATATCACACATGTGCAAAGCTGAAACAGTAGTGATCAATGCAGTTCCAAATCCTGATTTGCAACCACAGGCGTGTCTGAGTGAGATGTTTTTATGCCCAAATGCGGTACTGTGTGACGTAAAGCTTGTGACCAACAGGAAAATTCAACTGCAGTAGCCACCACTGAGATGACTGTAGGTAAGATATCGCAGAATTAAACAAATTTACATTGGATTGTAAACATTTGCACAGAAATATTAAGAAAGTACCATTAGCAACAAATTTAGATACTTTATGTACAAAAAAAGTTGATTTACATAGTTACTTGGTAAGCTTTCTTATTGATGCTGTGCCAGGATTTTGAGTAAAGCACATTCTTCATCAACAATAGTAGATTTCTACCATTTTAGTCTTTGTAAAACTTAGAAGTCCTGTTAGTTGTATGTCAAGTATTTGTCATACATCAACAAACTTCAATGCACTTACAGGGGATGACTGCATTTTAATGTGAAGTAAAAGCAAAATGATAATTAGTTTTCTAAGTTTTTGAAAACTACGTATCAGTTTTGAAAACTGCACAGATTCCATATATGGAGGATGGACTGAACTATTTAAGATGATCAAAGCTTTGAATATTGCTTTATAATCTACCTCTGCTTCACTGTTTTCCACAACTTTATCCCTGATCCTTACAATTCTCTTTTCTCACCAATGTTTTCTTACAAACCTCTGAGACATTTAGCTGAATTTATGTTGACGTTAAATTGCATATAAATGGCTGTATTTTCTAATAAGTGGACTTTTGAAGAATTTTTCTTTTCCACTGGATTTCACAAAGGGTTATCACAATAAAATAGGCTAAACACATATGCAAGCCAGACTTTTGCAGATATTTAATTAGAAAGAGAAATTCATAGCCACTTAGATTCCTGCTTTGTTGTTTCTTGACAGTTAGCATATTAAATCCTAGGGAAATACACTGAAGTTTGACAAAAAATGAGAATAGAAAAATGTTCAGGGGTGAGGAATATTTTTACAACCAACTCTGTACATTCACACAATAAGAAATATTGATTTCTTCAGACTTAGCTAATGAGTTTAAATATTTTAATCATTATTCTAAATAAACTATTAAAACCCCCAATTTTTAACAGTTTAAAGTATAATTTGTTTATCGGTTGTTAATGTTGACTGATGAGGTCAGCGGAGACCCCTAAATCACATCCATTTGTTGCCATAAACCTGCTTTTGCAAATTAGATCTAAATGTCCCTCCTAATTTTATAATTTACAGAGTCCCAGATCCACAGAGAATGTTTTTTTGTATCATTTGTGCAGCTTCTATCTTTTAAAGAGCACAATGTAGCAAGAGTTTCAGGCACACAGTCTTAATGAGTTGTTTGAAATAAATGCAATGAGCCTTATCGTGGCAACACATGCAGCCCCTACGGTCTTTGGCGTGACAAGGGGTGGTTTGGGCATAATCTTGGAACTCATATCACCGTCAATACACAAGTTGCATAAAACTGGGCAATTACTCAGCTTTGGGGTGGGGGTGACTGAGTGAGGATGAGAATTTACCACCCACCCCAACCCAAGTGCACTGGCAGACAGGGATTACCACCTGTTTGTGCGCCCTTGCCAGTAGGCCTTCCTTTGTTTGAAATTAGGGAAAAGAAACCTTTGATGTTTTTTCTCTTTTAATTGATGCTCCAGCAGCGGATGCCTTATATAGCTGGGAAACTATATATAATACATCTCAGTGTTTTTGCAGTGATCAAAAAGTTAAATATTTATAATTAGAAGGTAAATTTTACCCTCAGTAACCCACTTTTAATCAAACAGGACAAGCTTGCACAAAAACAGTGTTCAGAGTTTCATCTTTCTATATGGTGCAAAGCATAATTATCACATTAATCATTATCAAGCATGGTGGAGCTAACAGCGACTTTCAGCTTATCAATTTCTGACATACTGTGGTTGCAGATTGCCATCTTGCCAGCCATATGTCTGAAACCACCTGGAGGGCATTCTGTTAAGTAAAGAACAGTATATCACAGGAGACCAAAGGAGTCCAGAAATGTAAATCACATAAGAGGCTTTTTTAAAAGCATGTCTTTAATATTTCTAGCAAATTAATATATGCATTTAATCTAGCTTTACACTAAATAGCTGAATTTCCTAAACATTTTATGATATATAGTCACTGTGGACCAAATGTGCTGAATGCCTGCTGAGCTGTGTCATATACAGGGATAAGTACAAGTCACAATGTTGCCCCCAACCAACAATCTGGTATTATTCTACTGAATCCAGCAAGATGAGGTAGTCAGTGAAGCTTGACAGTAGTAATGTGCCCTTTTCCACTCAGCTCGGCAGTGTCAGACTAACGGCAACATCCCTCCTATAGTCCACCTCCAGCGGCGGGAAATAACAGCAGAGCCTTAGTTGCAAACACTACAGCTGGTCTGAACAGCTCATTAGTCCTTCATTACACCAGGCGACAAGGTGTCTTTGTCCTTTGCCATGAGCTGAATCCACATCTCCACTGTGAGGGCGAAGGAGTGGACAGGGCAGCGGAGTGATAGGTTAAACCAAGAGGAGCAGAAAATAATGTAGTGAAGAAAAGAACAAGGGGATGCCAGTAAGTACTGATCAGAGCCCGTAAGCACCATACATGTCCTTTTACGTTAAGGCATGGCAGAATCTGAGTGAAAGAGACCTCTGCAGTGGCCTTTAACACAAAGATCAAGCTATAAAAAGCTAAAGCGTCAGGGCTATCAGCAGATTCAATCAACCCCTACTGTCTGACTAAATTGTAGATACAATTTTACTTGATTGGTGAAGATTTTTTTAATTTTCTCTCCAATTAAGCTGTTTCAAAATCCAATTGTCATTCTCAGTTTCTGCTCCTATTTAGCCCTTTTCTATGCTCTAATTAAATGTAAGTTGGGTTTATAGTTTTTTGTTTTTTTTTTTTGCTATTTCACTTACACTTTAAGGATCCTGTTAGAAGTAAAATGGTTTCAAAAAAAAAGTATTCAAAACTAAGACAGTTTTATAAGACGTGGACTTTGGTAGAGAGCGGTTCAGAGCATGGCTGTAATAGGTTTTGCAAAAAGAAACAAAAATAATGAGCCGATGCCACAGACAGCTCAGCAACAAAATAGCCCACTGAGACATCATTTTAATATCTCTCTGCCACTTAACTTTCAGCGCTCACCTGTTCTCTAAGAAATATGCAGCAGGGTATAAATCCAGTCACTTTGATTGTGAAAAGAAAGCTGCATGGATTCAGATTTTGTAGTCTCCAAAGGATAATACTGGCCCACAATAGGGGATAAGAAAGAGTTTAAGACATTTAAAAATATTAAAAACAGTCTTACAGACAAATCAACTGAATTTTGTAGACAATTTTCATTCATTTATTTTTTTGTAAAGCTTTGGCCCACCAATGTGGATTTTAGCTGAATGCAAATTTGCTTTAGTTGTTATAACATCAGAAGTAGGGTTGTCATGATACAAACACTTCAAAAACGACATAGGTACTAAGACATAAATATTTTATACTGCGGAAACATGGTTCTTTGAAATTAAGAGCAAAATAAATGTTATTACAATATGATAATATTTTCATTTTGAACATTATGGAACAATTAGCCCTCATTTAGAAAGATATATAGTTTAAAATGGTCACTTCTGGGTTTGGTAAAACAGTAAACAAGACAACACTTCATATAAGTGGTAATATTCTTTAAGGAAGTATGTACCTTTGATTCTGTAATTATTTTATTATGATTGTGCATCTTAGTGCAACACTTAGACTTATTCCATATTTTCACATAGCAAATACCATTGAATACAGTGACAGATGTGCTGTGTTTCTTTGACTGGTCTTTGAAGCTAAGTATTCAAAAATCAAATTCCAAAGTTATCGAAAAACAATTTAAAAGTGCAGCAAATTTTACAAAACAATGACAATCCATGTAGAAAAACCACGCAACCAAGGAAGTGACTGTTTAAACCTGTCCTATCTTCTTGGAGGAGCAAACATAATTCTTGTTCAGGTTCTTTACAGGCGCAGCGGCTCCTGTGCAGCTCATACTCTTGGGTCCACATTAGGGAGTAAGACAAGGTTAGCAAAGAGGTAACTAGAGCTGACCTGCGAAGCTCTCTGGGAGACACCCTGAACCAGAACTGTGCTTTCATTGCGTGGCCAATCAGCTGCTTAAGCATGAGTCTCTAGAGGACAGGGGAAGGGAAGAAGAGGTGATGAACAAAAGGAGACATTTCAAGCTCAGCTCTTTCCTGATTATGTGGATCCTGGAGCAGACTTGGTAAGCAGCTGTCCTTTTAGTGAAAGTCCAGATTTGTCAACTGCTTCTCCTCATTTGCTGCAGCTTACAGCCGTGATAATGAATAATTACACCATGTTAAAAAACGAAGGTTTGGAAATCAGGACGTATTAAAAAAGCCATGGCTGGTGCTAAAATTAAGCAGTTGCAACCTCAGATAAGCAAACAACATATGGTGTATTTCACTATGTCATTAATTATATAACTAGAACTTTGTTGGGAAAAAACAGAGTAGGAATTACATTGTAATGCACTTAAGGACAGCCGTTTACAAGCAACAATCTAAATTAATGGCCTTCTTTGAGTTGGTATTAGTCCCCATTACCTGTGTGTAGGAATTGTGTCCAAGACACTCCAATGAAACACTTTGACTCCTTTCTTCTGTAGACCAATCTTATTCCCCATTTAAGCTTCCAGTGTTGGAGTGAAAGGACTCCAGATGCTAAATTCAGCGGTATGAATTGTTGACAAACCTTTTTAAAAGCATAGGAGGGGGGTTCATGTTTCTTACAATGGTACTGCAATGATATTCAGTATTTAAATGCTATTTGAGACTTAGGGTAGGGAATATTTTTTTTGCAATTTCTTTGAGTAGCAAGATAACATAAAGGGGTGTATCAAACTTTTGGAAGAATTGCATTGAATACCTCTATTTTGCCTTGAACATTTTCCACTTATGAAAGATTCTTCTCATGATGGAAGAATGGACAGTTGATTGGTTGGAAAAAGCCTTGAAAACCTTTCTGGTTATTGGACAATAACAATACTTTTATGATCTTGCTGATTCCAAATCCACATAACATCTTGTCAGGACAAACTTAAATATTCCAAACTAATATCCTATGAAACCTTCCTAAACAGTTTTTATCATGCTGTTCACTCATGTTCATGCATATTATTCTTTTTTTCTTCTTTGGTTTTATTTAACTAATCTTGCAAGGAATACTGAATTTTTATGCTCTAATTCATAAAATTTATAAAACCTTAGCGTTCATACAGAATCGTAAAATAAAAAACAGGATGCAACAAGTCAATTAGAAGGGCTCAAGAGAAACCAGACAACCATCTAAAGCACTGCATTTCAGAAAGAGGGGATGTTTTCGCGACCACATGGCAAATACAGCACACTGCACACTAACAAATGTCACTCAAAAATTCAGATGTCAGACAGGAATTCTCACAAATCCTGTCTAAATCAGTTTGTTCTGAGTAAACAAACATGGCAGACTAGTCAGGTTAAAAAAAAAAAAATCTGCATAATTACCTTGCCATGTCAACCAGTGCCTGGTTGACATGGCACTGGTTGCCATGTCATGGCACTGGTTGCCATGTCAACCAGTGCCTGGTTGACATGGCAAGGTAATTTGTAAAATTAAAATTAAAATTAACAGTTAATTTGTAAAATTAACTGCTTACCGAAAAGCAAGTTTGACTTAAATAAAATGAGAATTAGTACATGAAATCTTTTGAAAACTGCATTTTGTACTTACTCAGGTTATTACTGATTTAACATATGTTTCATAAAACTAAAAAGAAATACAAAAATTAGCAGCAACATAACTCAATCTATTTATTCAACTATGTCCAATCACCTGGGACATATAATTAGATAGTAATGGGTTTCATTTTGGTCTCTCAGTATCATGTTTACCTTGCCCAGAATAATTTGGTTTTATGTCATTCATTATCATAGACCACAGCCAGAAAACTTGCACTGCTCTTAATGACATATCAAAAAGAGAGAACACCTCAGAGGATAACTGCACAAAAATGGAAATAATGACAGACACAACCGCCAGTTTGACTTTTAGAAAATGATACTGCAAGGCATTGTATCATCACTCACAGTTCCTGCAGTATAGCTTATTTGTGTAGGGCTTCTACACATTTTTTATGAATCTACAAGAGGACCTGCCTCATCGTCCATGTAGTGGCTCCAGTGGCAGTAAATCTTGATGACATTGCAGATTAGATTGCTGGCTCTCAAAGGTTGTATTCATAAATCTTCCCTGAAATGAAAGAATATTACCTAAATGTTGCACAAAAAAATATGTAAAGATAACATAATGTCTTGTAGGTTCTCTAAAGCTTTAGCAATATTTTAGTTAAAATAATTACAGAATTCTGTTGACAGAATATGTTAGGATTAATAGAATAATCCATTTCCTTTATTTTTGTTTTCAAGGTAGTATTTCTGGATTGTTTTTACTAAAAAGGATATTTTTATAGTTCAGCAATAAAATGGAATTTGTAATAAAAAGTGTACCTTTAGAGAAATTTAATTTCAGAGCAGCTAAAATGCCTTTATACGTATAAACGGGGGGGGGGGGAGGGGGGTTAAAAGTGATGCAACTTGATTTCTGATTACTCTGTAACAATGTATCTTAATTACTTTACTGATTACTGGATTACAAGTTACTTTATTACTTACATTCAGCAGCTGCGAACAGCCCCAACAGCCTCAACATAACAATGACAACCTGGGTGAGTAAATCTTGTTTAAGGGCAGCATTTCAGTAATCATGTCTGAGTGTGAATGGGGAAATCGAACTTCATTTTCAAAGAAATTTAGAAAATAAAACTTAATTTGTTACCGATTTAAAAAAATAAGAAGGGTTAAGAGTTGGGGGCGGAGTTGTGTGTGAGGGATGGCTGGTGCAAGTTCAGGTTTCACAACACTAAGTTCTTTAGGTATTGTGATGTATTTCTGTATGTTTTCTTCTTTTGTGATTTGGTCTCTGTTAAAAAAAATTTTGTTATGAAAATTTTAACCCACAAACAAGAGTTTTAGAATAATATAGGGGTTTACCTGAGTTGTAAGGGTAGATATTTGTATGACTGTGACAGAATTCCCCCAGCTTGCCCACACAGTTTCATCCAGCACCATCAAAGTCCGAATCGGCTCCGCTCCCAGGCTAACACATATCGGAGATTCAGGGTCCCAGAGGTCATCTGCAATAACACATAAACCTTTTTATCTCAAAGATTAACAGAAAAGTCAAAAAATCACAAGATTTTTTTTTTCCAAGGTAGCTAATTAACCACAAAAACAGGCCCTCAGCATTTGCACTAACAGTTTCATATAGAGTGAGGCAACTGTGCTCAACTTAAACCACCAGTTTCAGTGAGCTAACTTATCAATGCAAAACAGCTAGAACATCAATGAAGGTCTTTTTTTCTGTTTCTGTGAAACAAGTGATGTGACAGAATATTTGCAGTGGGTTGAACAGAACTATGGTTTTCTATTTGAATTAAAAAAAACAGTGACACTGTAAATCATCACACACTGTGCAGAACAACATTTGTTTCTTCACCACCCCCATACTAAGTTTCGAGTAAACTTTAATTCACTCTCCCACTGTGTTATCACCAGCTTCTGTCCCTGTTTGAAAGGAACTTCAGTTCTCAAAGTCTCATCAGATCATTTTTCCTTATTGGTGTGAAAATGAAGCAGACCTTTTTCTTGGAGTCCTAATCACAAGGCCAGACCTCGCAGGTAACACAAAAGCCCATTTTAAAGGGGATTACACAAGCCTTTCCATTTGCTGTGCCTTAATGAAGGGAAATTAAAGAATGGGGAGCATTCAGCCATTTAATTAACATTTTCAGTTGTTTATTTTTCCCTTTCATAGAAGAATAGCTTTACAATACCTTCTGACTTCCACAGGTTAATTGTTTGGCATGTTCTAAAGGTCATTTTCCCACCTTTTCAAAATTCACACTTGCAAATGCGTCTCTGATCCTCTGTTAATCGAAGTCTTGACATCATTTCTCCATCTTTAAGGCCACATTTACACAGTGCCAATTTTCAGTGAAACTGTAGCATTTTTGTTGTGATTCAGATGTGTATCCGGTGAACAGAATCTCTGACATTGGCACTTTTTGAAACCAGATCTCAGAGTGGAACTTTTCATTAAAACCCCTCCCATGCAGGTGTGAAGTACTCCGCAGGTGTGAAAGCAAACATGCGCAGAACGCTAGGCTGCAGAGTTTGTTTGCATTATGCTGCTTGTCCCACTTAATCCTGTTCAGTTCAACATAACTTCTTATAAAGAATATGTATGCGTCACATGAGCACTTGGTTTATCGGATTGGGGTTACTGGTTTGTAAATGGGGAGGAAGCAAGTGAGGTAAAAGCCAAAGGTCAAAAGCACATGTGCAGCTTGGCAAGATGACAACTGCAGATTCAAGGTGTCTTCCCAGTCTCGTCTAAATGTGGAACTTATGACCAATACACATCCAATAATATCAGCAGTTTCCAGACATCGGTCTTGTGTTGATGTACCTAAAGACAGTGAAGGAGCTTGTCACATAGAATCAAATTTCTCACCACATTTTTAGTGAAATTTAAAGAGAACTAGCCTAATGTTTGATGGACATGTCTTGAGAAACTAAAACTAAAGCAAACCTAAAACAAAGCAGCAATGTATAAATGTCAAAAAAATATTTTGGTGCAAGTGTCAGGTAACTGTATTTTCTGGTTGTTGCAGACGGTATCATGCTTGACAAGGGCATGAATCTTTAACAGGTGTGCCAAATCCACAAACATTCTCTGACACCCTCGGGAGCTCTTCTCCTGTCCTTTATTGTTATATATATCTATAAAGCATGAATAGTAATATTTAATCAGCATGCAGCAGCTTGGTGTAATTAATCATTCTCTCAGCTTGGGAGAAGTGGGGAGCGCAGTAGGCAGACAGGCACGCTGACATACTTTGGCCAGGTAAAAGGAACCCACTGATAGAGCTATTGTGCTCCTGCTGGCTCTGAAGACTGCAAACCTCTGCTGAGATGGTGTTAAGCCCCATTGGCCTTGTGCAACGCCTGACTAAACATGGCATGCCATCTACCACATGGTGAAGTGTTACGTTCATATTTGCAGTGGGTGTGAAAAATCCCTCTGAAGGAAAGGGAAAAGCATAATGACAAAAAGTAATTTAAAGTCAACTGTTTTGGCAGCTCAAAAACAATGAATACATTCTGTGATTTTATTTCCCAAACACCAATATTTATAGGGTAATTAAATAACAAGTTTACCTCAAATATAATAGTTTTTGTGATAGCTATATGAAGTGTGAAAACTATTACAATAATTATTTCAAGGTTTGAAGAAGAAAGCTTATAAACAACGCAATCATGTTGTTAAGACATAAGACACCCAAATCATCTGGTGATTCAATATGAATAAATAAACTAGCATAACAAAAAAATATAAACTGACTTTAAAAAAATATATATTGCTTTCTTTTTGTATGGTTTTCCAGGGTTGTAAATGTAAGCATTAAAGTAAGTTAATATAATCATTCCAAGATGCCTTTGTTGATTTTATTGAATTGTTTTGAAATTTTTTTAACATTACTAAAAAAATGTTTTTACCTTCAGAGGGACTACACTTATGATAAGATATTCCCCATAACAGAAAAAAAATAAAACCATTAGTACAGAGAGAGAGGGACTAACCAAGAACCTCACCATTGTTATTTCGTCCATAAACCATCACTGTACCATTCCGCAAACCCGCAAACAGGAAGCGAGCGGAGTGCTTCAGGCACAGCACAGGGCAGCCCTCTGGGTTGTGGAGGGTCAATAGGCATTGTGCTGCGGTGTCCGCGCTCCCATAGACCAGAATGCTGAAAGCACAACAGTAGCACGAGCAAACATGATAAATGAGTGTCATTTGAAATGACAGAATAGCTCGTTTTCATGCAGTTTGACTTAACAGTGCACAAAGCGTTTCACATGTGGAACCACTCTGTCTTTTGCTTGCTTTAAATGCCACCTGAACTTTGTAGCATCTTATTCTCCTCACGATGAAAACTGCATATTGCTGTTTATTTATCTCTGGCAAAATAACAAATCTGCAGCATTGGAGCTGACAGTCTTATAAGACTTGAAATTGTTAATTTGTTTTTCTTTTTAATTTTTTGCATCACTAGATGAGTTTTTTTGTTTCCCTAGATAAGTTACATTAACTGAAGGATAATGAGTCAGCACAAGTAAACTGCCCTGTTCTGTTTTTTTTTTTTCAGTCACATCTGTGACTGAAAGCACCCCACAATCCCTACTGTTAATTAAAGATACATACAATGGTAACAATGTGTTGCCTGAGTGTGCTTTCTGTGAGAAAATCAAAAATCTATTCACTGTTGCTGTGACTGGAGACCGAGATTAAATCTATCCTGTAAACCTTTGATCTCCTCAGTGAGGGCATCAAAAGCTTTATTGGATTTAAAAATGAAACTGATCTTTGCACAAGTGGCAATATTGATACTTTGCAGGGATATCAACTCTGACTTCTTGTTTTGATGAAATATTGACAAGCAAATCTTTACAATTGAAAATCTTATAGGGGCTTGACAAATGATAGTATTTGATTTTATTTTATAACAAAAGATAAACGAAGGTGTACTGAAAGGCATTTTGTTACATTTTTAAGGGTAAAGTGCTTACCGGCCATCATCTAATCCAACACAAATGTTGGTACCGGTCCCTGCAGTGGCCTTATGAATACCCACATCTTCCTCCTCTGTTGGTGAAGGCGTCTGCACATACTCCAAGCATCGAATCACAGAACTGATCTGAAGGCTCTTCACAGCCCGTGGGGTAGGCCTGTTGAGGGAAAAAATCTCTATGTGGCCCTGAAAACCTTCACCTGCACCAGCCACCTGTATGGAACGAAATAAAATTTCATTCAAAAAGGACAAAGACTTAAGAAAGAAAGACTTAAGAAATACGGTACTGTTTTTAAATTAAACCTTTCATCTCTGTGATCTCCTGAAAACTTCAGCTGATCAGATGGATTTTATAAATTACAGAAAATGTTTTCTTAGTTTAGCGTTTAGAGTGACTCCATTTAATAAGATGATTACATTAAAATAATCTGAATATTTAACATATTGGTTATAGGAAAATTACTATTATTATGATTTAGGTAATTGCTCAGATTTTTGTAATTCAGTCTTCCTCCCCTACAATCTGTTGTCATGGTTACACTAAAATCAATTTCTCATTGGGTGATAAGCCTTGTGAGAAGTCTTAAAGCTATTCCTGCCAAGAAGCTGTTGTGTGGCATAAAGCATGCACAAAGTTGACCTCTTTTGTCCATCAAAGTAGCTGGATCCGACCCAGTCAAGATGCTTGATCGACTTTTAGAGACTGGTGTTATAAATGTTTATTTTGTATTGTACAACATGGTAAGCTGTCTATTTGTCTAAGAATGTTTTTTTTTTTTATTTGTTTCCATGTCGTGGACATATCTATGGCTTTTGAGAACATGAGCTTTGCATTGACTGCATGGTTCCAAAGTGAGGAACCTGCAGAATAGTGATAAATCAGTCAAGAGAAACCAACTCATTTCTGAAAAGAGAGGTGAACAAATAGCAGTCAGATTCTGAGAGCTGCTGGATTACAGTGGTGAAATAAGACTTTGCGATCTCTTAATCTCTTAATTTTCTTTCCCATTTCTAACCATCCCTCCTAATTTAAAACAGATTTTGAAAGAATGTATTATAATGAATAAAATGGTCATTTCTTTATCAGATGTGACTGTTTTTCCTTTAAAACATTAGTAACGTTTTTTTTTCATAATTGGTGAAGTTTGTTACTCAGTAGAAAGGTGTAATCAATGCTTCAGATACATTTTGTTTGACTGATTGATATAAAGACAATTTTGAAAGTTGATCACCAATGACTGGTTTATTGACATTCATGTATTTTGAAGTTAGTAATGTCTTTTTCATTTAACTATGCAAATGTTACGATACCTGATGGCATACTTATTACAAAGATTATTCTATTGAAACTGAGAAAGTCCAGAAAGCAGTTGTCCTCAGATCATTGTTGAACTGTTTTACATATCTTTAAATTGTGAAGGTAAGAGGAGAACTTGTCTTAGTTTGAATGTTTCTTAGAAGTCAACAATGGAGGTTTAAAAAAAATGTGTGGATCATTGATCCTTTCAGACCTTGTCATTTTTTTATCTCCGCACTCTTTTTCATAGCACATTGCATAATATCATCCCAAGAAGATCAAACGATCATCTAAACGTCTACAATCTTTTCATCACTGAAGAACAGAGAGAGTTTCATAAGTTTCTGAAGAGCTTTGAGTTGCCTGACAATGAGGGTTTTTTTTGCTGCCTAGATCAAATGTGAGATATATTGCTACAGTCAAGCCAAGATAAAATAAAAATAAAATCATTTTCAATTAACTCAACTGACTTCTTATAAGAAATTATACAAGGTCACACCATACACTTTCAGATCCTGTTTTCAGGACCAATGAAATTTAATATCAACATAGAGCAGCTGGGAGTCTATGGTGTTTGGTTACAGTTTGGAAAATAATTCGCTCATCCAACATGTCACAGTGAGCGGAAATCTAACAAGCCGAGATTTAATTAGGACTTGACTTTGTATGAACCACTGTTGTATTGGTTTTTAAGTTTCCTTTTAATTCCCAGTGTTGAAATAAAATAGGAAAACAGAAGTCATCCAACCTCCCTCTGATGAAATTTCAGTTTAGGTGGCATTGTTGTCATTACCAAACAATTCCATAACAATTGTTATGCCTGTGGGAGGTCAGACAAGTATGACTTTCAAAGAAAAAAATCCCACCAGCTTGCTGTAAAGACAGCAAGGAATTATTTCCTCTGTATAAATCATAACATGTGAGTGGGACATGGGCTAAATATAGTCTTTAGCTTTTCTCTGCAACACTCATCCTTATTTGCATGCAATCATTTGTTTGATTTGTATCAGCACACAGAATCTGGACAGGAGCAATCCTTTGGGCTCTTGAAAATGAGCCAGAACAAATAATGGTCTGTTGCACAGGGTGAAAAGAAGATTGGGAGCACTCATCTTGCAGCAAAGGCCCCCCCCTCCAAAACAGAACAGTTTCAAGTCACTGAAGAACAACAGCCAGAAGCAGTTCAGACTCAGCCAGGCATTTTAATATTCTTTTCTCATATTCTTCTAATTTAAGTTGTAAGTATCTGTTGAAAATACTGTGTTCTAGTGACATCATTGCCATTTATATAAAATACCAAACAACTGGAGTTGTGTCCTGCACAACAGTTGTGCAATACAGTTTAATCACAAACCTAAATCAGTAAATGCTCTGGTAGCATTGAGTAGATTGTTGCTATGAAACCAGTGAAAAGCAGAATAAAGTGGCTATGTCTGAATTCACTTAATATAAAGTAAAAAAACTGAAGGCTAAGAGTTCATTTATTAACCCTGACATGGCTGCATCTACGCTTTTCTCTACAGCACATGTATTCTTGTTGTACACAATAGGAAGCAAAAAGGCAGCATCTGAGGAGATTTTGTTCCCAAGAACTAGAACTACGAGGGTAGAAAAAGTGGAACGGGGAAGGTGAAGGCATTCAGGCAAACATTGCAGTATCAGGCTGATTAGACACAATGTCATTACTCTGATCAAAGCGTGCAGAAATCCCCATAGCCCATCTCACTTTAACATGATTAGTGTCATCCCTTATTTGACAAGGCTGCCAGGGAGGTAGAACCAACTGGGGGCGTGAACACTCAGCCACTAATTATTCATACTGGAACCGCAGGCCTTCACTATTATTATGATTATAATTATTATAATTATTGCCATTAATATTTTCTTTTTGAGGAAAGTGCTTTGTTTATGTTTTGTAACATATTGTTTTAAATAGCTTCCCATGACAGCAAATGCAAAAGAGTCACGTTTAGAAGTTAAAGAGCTGACTAAATGGTTTGAATGATTTATTTCCAGAGCTTCAAACACTGCAGATTACTCACTCTAAAGTTTTTTTTAAATTTAAAACAAGATCTCTCTTTTTTTTAAACTTCATTTTAGAAATGTCTTTTTACAAAGAAGCGGAACAACTTGGGTGAACGTAAAAATATTCCAGTTTCTATGCAGCAAAATGCCTTTAAACTGAATGGAAAATTTGCAGCCAACTGCCCATAACATGTAGTTATGCTTCTATAAAGAAAAAAAGCTGCATTATTTATCACACAATATTAAATTTGAGTACGTTTTTGATATTTTTGTCAAACATTAAAAACATCAAGCCAAACAAGTAAAATTTCTCTTTCTGTCCTCAGATAAACATGACTTTAATACATTTCAGAAAACCAAAACGTGTATATTTCACTCTGAAATGACAATATGACAAAGTTCATTCAAGTACTATCTCAAACATTTTTTAAATTATGTCTGTATGTGAGAAATATCAAAATTCTATTGGAGAGGAAAAAAATGCTTTGCAAAGGATTATAGAATCAAAATGTAAGTTTTCTAAAAACCTTCACTGAAATGATGAAGTACCCAATATTTGAACAGTGCTCTGCTTATTTTGAAGTATATTGACTTTGTTTAGTGAGTTTTATTATGAGCTTCAAATATGAGATGCTTTAAGCTTGAGACCCACTTGTATATGTTTTATACTTTGAAACAAGACTTAGCATTCTTATGGAGAGACCATATGCATTGGGTTGATTTAAAATTTAATGGACAGAGAGACAGAAAAGAAAGAAGGAGACACAAGTACACGCATGAAAGATGGATAGGGAGAATACCAGAAAACAACAGAAATCTGCTTCTACACCCACAGAAAGAGAGGGAAATAACAGAATAAAAACCATTGTGACAACACATGTAACAATAACTAAAAAAGTGAACACCTTCTATAGTATCAAAATTAAAAAAGCTAGATGTCAACAATAGCTTTGCAGACAGATGTATTTCTGAGTAATGAAACAGCTTTATTTCTAGACATTATCAATCTGTCATGCAGGTGGATCATTCTGGGTTGTTATGACCACACCTGAATCCAAATCTAAGAAAGAAAAGTTTAAAATGATGAGCTCTCATGATGTGGTCAAGGTCTGATTTTTCAAGAGTGACCTGTTTAAACTGCAATGGCAAGTAAAATATAATTTGTTGAAAATTAATGTTATTCATATCATAGAAGTAACAAAGCATTTTATCATGTACCTTGTGTGATACCAAATTAATGTTTGTAAAAGAGCATTTACAGAGCTAAAAACAAGCACAAAATTGTTTAAAGGTTATTCAATTGATTGTAAAGGGTAAGTGGGAAAATGCAGATAAGCAGGTTCTGATGAAGCAAAAATCTGATGGTGGGCACAGTAGAAGAAAGCATGGTTTTATCTCTTTAGTTGATTACTTGAGATCTTATTCAATGGATTAGTTGTTTACCAAAATATTAAATTGCTGCACATCTACCTTATGTAGGACTAAGGTTGCAAAATGTACTTAAAAAAGTAGTGTGCAAAGAGCTGCAAAGTCAAAAGGGGAACACAGCTTTGTTATACATTTATGTGGTGGTAAAAACCAGAGAATTAAAATGCTGAAAATAAAACAATTTCAGGCAGCAATCAGGAATGGGGCCAAGAATGCTAATGATGCCATTTCCTCATCTGAGTGAATGTCGAATCTCCTTTAGAATGGCACCTCAAATGCAATTAAGTCTGAGACGCAGGGCCTCACTCTCACTCTTGGAGAGCCAACACTTGATTGAACCACCTTTTAGGTCAAAAGAGGTGTACCTGATAAATTAACCAGCCTTTCCATTGTGGCCAGGGACAAAAATGGAAACTTTTGAAGAGAAAAAAAGATTTCCTGTTTAGTTTTTTCCACTCCGAAATCTTTCCTCATCCTAGATTGTGTTAAATTCCTGAGAGGTCAGGGGGGGTGAAGTGGTAGTGTTTGAGAATGATTTGCCCCACTCATCATAAAATTGTGTGTTGCAGTTGTTTACTACTCACAGCAATATTAAAATCATTTACAGTAATTTCCAGGGGACAATTTTCAAATATCTGCATAGTTAAAGACAGATTTCTTCTCATTTACAGCAAAAATATTTAAATATTAACTGCTGTGAATGGTATGTGCAAGTGTCTGCATTTCATCATGTGTCACTATCATAACTTACCCAGAGGTAGCCTTGAGGTAAAGAGGTACTTGCTGCAGAAAAGCCCAACAATGCACAATTAACAGGGTTGTGAAGAGCAGTTTCAAGCTAAAAGAAAAGAAAAAAAAACATATTTATTATGCATGTCTACAGACAGTAATTCCATTGTCTTTTCAATATATTGTTGTAATTCTAGCTACCATGGGGTAAGCTGGTTTGAGAAATTCTGCAACAAAATTATGTATGCGAACCTGTAACTTTTAAGTGTATATGAGTTTGTTGTTTTTCTTTTTTTTCAGAGCAGCCTATTAAATAAAAGAAGGACTGAGACACAGAAAAATCATGCACTATTTTAAAGAGTGCGATTGAATAGCAAGGAGCACAGTATTTCTTGTCAAGTTCATTTTTTTTCAAAAGTGACCATTTTCAGTCCAGAAACAAAACACCTCCCCTCACCAGTGATGGTAGGCTACAAGCCTACCCAGTCATTTGAAAATAGAATTTCAATGACTAGTGTAAAAAAAAAATAAATAAATAAAAAAAAAATATATATATATA